>JAZFNS010024337.1:16070-45665 GCA_037127165.1 Alloteropsis angusta | reverse complement strand
GACCGCGGGGGCGGGGTCGCGTGGTGCGCTTACGCGCGACCCGTCGCGGCCTAGCCCGGTCCCTAAATTTGGGTATCCTCTCTCCTCAAGACCCATTCGGAGAGAGAGTTCTCTTTTGGGTCTCATTGTTAGAGAAAACTAAAAATGGGTATGAAACTTTTTAACTGTAGCGGTATGCAAATGTGAAATGGATCTTGTATTTTAGGTCTCATTGTTGGAGATAGTCTTACGAACTTAGGATTGCAAATTAATCCATGTGGGCAGACCAAACAGGCAAACACCATCAGCCTACCTCCGCCGTGCGCCGGCGCGTCCCGGCTTCCGTGCGGCGCAAGTGCGGCCTCGGTGGGACGCGATCCAAACAGAAGTCCAAGCCATCAAAGCACGGCCCGAAATCGCGCCGCCATCGCCTCTCCAGTCCCCAGAGCCTCTCCATCATCGTCCCCTTCCCCTCCTTCCAAACGCCCCCCGCCCCCTCCCACCGCCGGCGCGCCGCGATCCGACTCCGGGATGCTCGCGCCGCTGCCGCGCCTGACGAGCGCGCTCCGCGGCCACTACGACGCCGACCAGGCCTACCTCCTCCGCAAGACCGTCCTCCAGGCCCTCACCCTCCCCAGGTTCCGCTCCCTCCTCATCCGCCAGTTGCTTTGCTGGTGCCTTAGCGCCCCCAACCCCAATCGCTGCCGGAAAAAAAAACCCTGACGATTTCGTGTTGCTCGCTATCTTCGCAGGCCGCATGACGAGTGGGAGCTCGCCCGAAAGATCGTGCCCGGTTGGGACGACGGTAATGTTTCCAAAACCCCCCTCCCTGCTCACTTGGAGGTGCTGGGTTGCTAGACCCGTGTTGTATTTTACTTTAACCCTTTTTCAGTGACTGTGCGCGTGTTTATGTGTGATTATGATTTTAGTTTAACTGATCGAAAGTGCAACGCTGCAGCATCCAGTGAAGTGCGCCAGGCATATAAGCAATTTATTGGGGCTGTGGTGGAGTTGTTGAATGGAGAGGTAGTATCTGAAGAACTCCATGAAGTTGCTCAGACTGCATATGCCCTGTTTGGGGGCAATGACACCGAGTATGATACCACCCAAAGAGCCTTTGTCAAAAGGTACAGTGAGCATGCCATCAGTAAAGCTTTTTGAGTGATGCTCCTAAACTTGGTAATTCTTTAAATGCAAAAGTTGATATGACACACGGCTAGTAGCACATTAATATGATTCATATAATGGTAGTATCTCCTGGGTGATATGCCAGTTGCATCAATTCAATATATATACTGATCCTCTGCACTGAGTTACATAGGTTTCTCGGCCTATTATCTTTCTGCATTGTTTGGAGGGTACAATGTGGATGCTGTGCCTATTCCAACTTGCTTGAGACTGAAAGGCTTTGTTGTTGTACAATGTGGATGCTGTAAGTTCCTTTTGCTGGATTTCCACTACTCACATGGTTCGTATCTCATCAGGAATGAATTGGAGAGGCTTGTGGGCTACAATGTACAAGACTTAGTTTTAAAGAAATTATCTCAGCTAGCTCAGAAGCTCGGTTCCCTTCAAAGGGCAAGCGCCCATGAATTTGTCCACAGAATACCAGATGATGTAGATGATGAAAATGATAGAAGTGAATTTGGAGCAGACTTTGATTTCAAGTCACCTGCTCGTTTCGTTGTTGATGTTTCTCTTGACATACCCTTAGAAAGTTCTGAATCGGGCAGTGAAACATTTGGAAAAGGGCAGTATGATGCTTGGAGCACATCAGCAACTCGTAATTCAACTGCTGTTAGGGGTTCTGTGAGTTTGAGGTGGCTAAAAGATCAATGCGCTCTGATAACTAGAAGTGGCGGCTCGCTCTTAGGAGATGAACTTGCATTGACCTTATGTAGAGTGCTCCTATCAAATAAAGCAGGCGATGAGGTTTCTAACATTATACTGAAAACTGCCTCTGATTTAATTTTTGTTGCTGCAATCACCTGGTGTTCTCACTTTGCAGATAGCTGGTGAACTGTTGGACCTGGTTGGCGACACTGCCTTCGAATTAGTTCAGGAGCTTCTTTTGGTAAGGGCCCTTGTTATCTTCGCATTATAGTTTATTTTGCATATAGTTCGTTCATGTCACAAGCGGGTATGCGAATCAGATGACTAAAAGAACGAATTCGAATACATACTCTTCACTGTACAGCTTATGTTGCGCCTTTTAGTCCTGCATCTTTACAACTTGTTTCTGGCATACAAACAAGACCTCCAAAGACTGGATTTTGATAGAAATCACATGATAACTTATATAAAACCCACAAGTCATACGCATGTACAATGCTACAGTCTTGCCAGGATTTAGGTATCAGCTTGGCCATGGGAGAAAACAAGAAATTTATAGGAGAATACCTGAATTAGTACACCTGCTAATCTGCTAGAGGGCCATTACTGCACTGATCAGAAGAAAGGCTTTACCGGTTTCACGATTCAGTGTTGTAAATTCCTTCTGGCAATTCGTAGATTATAAGAAGGTTTCATGCTTCAGCACTCATCATTTGTTGGTTTGGTTCTTCATTACTTTGCAAGCTTCTTGTTTCACCATGGTAATGATTCAAGCAACTACAGTTAACCTCAAATAATATTCAAGGGTGGGTCTCAAGCATAGAGCTCAATATGAGATAGTTCAATTATGATATTCTTTTTCCAGGAAAATTGAAACACATGACGGATCAACAGAACTGTGCTGTTAGTTCTTCGTGCAATGACTTCCTTGTATTTGAACTACCAGTGTGCTTAAACACCAATGTGGCATGGATTTTGTTGAGAAGATTTATTTTTTATGTTTGTTTTGGTTAAGTGTGAAAGGTGCTCTACATTAATTGTAAATTTTGCAAAAAAGAAAAAGAAAAGAAAAAAGAAAAAGTGAACACATGAGAAGAAACATGGAAATGAAGGCTGCTACATTGCTGCGTTCTTTAGCATATTATCTTCTTTCTGTACCACATGATGGGAATCTGATCTGATTATTTCATGTTCTGCAGCATAGGAAAGGACTAGTAGATGCAATTCAACATGGATTGACGATATTGAAATCTGAGAAAATGAGCTCAAGTAATCAACCAAAGATGCCAACTTATGGCACACAGGTATGGCTTCCTAGTGTGCTGTCTTAATGTACTGTGGATATCTGGTTGGATGTTAAAATTAATTACCATCTTATATGCCTTCAGGTAACTGTACAAACAGAGTCTGAGCGCCAACTTGATAAGATTAGGAGGAAAGAGGAAAAACGTGGCAAACGTGCTGCAGACAGTGGAAATAGTGATATTGGTGTTGATGATTTCTCATCCCTTCTTTTGGCAAGTGAACGGAAGCAGCCATTTGATGATGTGATTGGTACCGGAGAAGGGGCAGATAGTTTTACAGTAACTTCCCTCCCTCAAGGAACCACAAGGAAACACATGAAGGGGTATGAAGAAGTGAAGATTCCACCAACTCCAACGGCATCACTGAAACCGAATGAGAAGCTGGTAAGCATATGGTATTATCCTTTATTTTTCCTCTGTACATGTGTTGACTCATTCCTCAACAGAGCGCCTGTAGCTCATTTAACTCATTCCTCTAAACTAGATTCATCAATGGAACATGAGAAGTTCTGTGTTACATTTGATTTGAGATGATTTTCCAACTTAAGTTGACCTCTTTTTTACTTTGAGGTCACTTTAATATGCTCAGTGACCTTAAAATGTGGATTGGTGAAACCTGTACCAATGATCAATTTTGCTTGACCTTTTCCTGTTTCACTATATTGATTTTAATCTGTGGATATTAAAAAACTCGTTTTTGTATGCATACTATATTACAACTATCCTCTTTCCGATCTTTTTGCAACTTAGTAAGCTGACTGCATCAACACCACTCTATTTACTTTAGCATTAGCAGGTTTGTACCATCTGACCAGCTCTGCTGTGCATCATTACTTGGATAATTTTTCCCCTGATAACTGTGGAGTTCTCTTTGTTTTCCAGATTGAAATAAGAGAATTAGATGAGTTCGCACAAGCTGCCTTCCAGGGATACAAGTCACTCAATCGTGTGCAGAGTCGTATTTTCAAAGCTACATACTACACCAATGAGAATATTTTAGTGTGTAACTAAATCCACTATCTGTTCTATCATGCTCAACCCCCTCATTTGTTACTGTATTATGCTACCATAGCTAACTTGCATAATTTTTCAGGTTTGTGCCCCAACAGGTGCTGGGAAAACCAATATTGCAATGATTGCAGTTCTTCATGAGGTATGCTAAAACCATGAAAAAGCCGTACCAAAACCTATAGATTACTGATTTTACAAGCTTATATTTGTTTTCTTGAGATTTTCTTTAATTGATAAATCTTTGTGATAGAATCTTGGATGCTGGATTAACATATTTCTTTTACAGATTAAACAACACTTCAGGGATGGAATTTTACATAAAAATGAGTTTAAGATAGTCTATGTTGCTCCAATGAAGGTATTCTTCTCCCTACATTCTCTTCTTATCTATTATTTTTGGATGCTCTGGAGAGGATTATTACATTTTTACCAAAAATTGTTTTTTAGGCCTTAGCTGCAGAGGTAACAGCAACATTCAGTCGCCGATTATCTCCATTGAACCTGGTCGTTAGAGAACTTACAGGAGATATGCAATTGACCAAAAATCAGATTGAAGAAACACAGGTACACTCTTACCCCGTTTTATTCTTTTAATGCTTTTGGGCTCTACTGACTTGGTGCATTGGGCAGATGATAGTGACTACTCCTGAGAAGTGGGATGTCATTACACGCAAAAGCAGTGACATGTCACTTTCAATGCTGGTTAAGCTGATAATCATTGATGAAGTGCACCTGCTAAATGATGATAGAGGTTCAGTAATTGAGGCACTAGTAGCGCGGACTCTCCGCCAGGTAAGTTCTTGCAGAAAAAGAGAGCAACCTCTGTCCAGCATGGTTCTGGCAAAAATTACTGTATAATAATTTGTAAAGATTACATGAAGGATAGGTTGTATACTTCGAACTGATCACATTATGTGTATGCACTGACAAACCATGTGTCTTGTTTTGCATCTTGTTTAATTTCCTGTGATTCATTTCTCTTTGCCTTGTGATCTCAAGAACCACTGCATAATAATTTGTAAAAAGCTTGAGAAGTAAAGATGCTTATACTTCAAACTTATTACATGTCCTTAGGACCATAATAATGTGTCTGTTCTTCTTTACATGTTTTTTTTTTGTCACCTAGTTCATGTTTATGAACTGATTGAATGCAACAGGTCGAGTCTATGCAATCAATGATTCGCATTGTTGGCCTATCTGCTACCCTGCCTACCTACTTAGAGGTATGTGACCTATGTACCTTAACTATTATGTATATATGCTACCTGTACTGCAATTAAATAGCATCATGGAACTTCACATTGTTCAGGTTGCACAATTTTTGCGGGTTAATCCGGAGACTGGCCTTTTCTTTTTTGATTCAAGTTATCGTCCAGTTCCTCTTGCTCAGCAGTACATTGGGATCAGTGAAAGGGATTACACGAAGAGAAGTGAAATATTCAATACTTTGTGCTACGAGAAGGTCTTTTCTCTTTGATAGCTTGGTTCTCTCTTGATTTCTGCATTCTTATCTATACGTACAATTTGCACATCAAATTGACAGGTCGTGGAGTCCATTAAGCAAGGCCACCAAGCATTGGTTTTTGTTCATACTCGTAAGGATACTGGGAAAACTGCTAGAACCCTGGTAAGTCTTGTACCTTCTGTGAGGCATCACCTAATGACATCTTCTTTGATTTTGTGTGTGTTGAAACTCTTGGTTTGAAATATTTAATCCGCTGAGCTACTCCCTACAAAAATTTGCACCACAAGTTCTTAGTACTCTCTCCATTTCACAATACAAGTCCACAACCATCATGTGCAGAAACTAAGTAGGCACTAAGTCTAATGACCTCATATGCCCCTATTAATAGCATGCTACAGCTACTTCACCTCTTCCACACCATTAGGAAGGTGTATAGAGTGGAAATATGCATTAAGTTCACTCTTTTCTTCCTCAATAGACTTGTATTTTGAAAGGACAACACCTGAGTTTGACATATATTGTGAAATGGCAACATTGTCTTATTTTAAACTGATGAATTCTATTCATAAGGTACCATTCAGGATTTCAGGTCCTTTTGTGCGATATCGTTTCATGGTACGAGTTATGTCTTGACTAATCAGACAATTTCTAGTTTCTCACTCTTTTTGCATGCTGCTCAGATCGACCTCGCTGCACAAGCAGGGGAATTGGAATTATTTTCAAGCGCTGATCACCCCCAGTTTCCATTAATCAAGGTATATGGTTACCTTATAGGTTCATTGACCATTGGTCTAGTTTGTTATTTACTTAGTATTATGGGTACAGAAAGATGTTGGTAAAGCAAAAAGTCGTGAAGTTGTTGAATTTTTCGAATCTGGATTTGGTATACACAATGCTGGAATGATACGTTCTGACAGAAGTTTGATGGAGCGCTTGTTTGGTGACGGGCTTTTGAAAGTAAGTGTTCCTGTGTACTCGAGTATTCTTGGTGATGGGCTTTTGAAAGTCTTTGTGCTAACTTCTTTCAATTTAGGTCCTTGTTTGTACAGCGACTTTAGCTTGGGGAGTAAACTTACCAGCTCATACCGTTGTTATAAAGGTCAGTATCCGTTTGTGCTTATTATTTTGTTCTATTTTTTATTCTAAACTGTAATTGATGTGGCATGCATCCAATACTGGTTGATTGAAAGAAATAAGCATTTTCGTCTGCAATTCATCATAACTTGTCTCTTTGACTTAATATTTTTAGAATGAAATTAATGCATGTCCATATATCAGTACTTCGATCTGTTAAGTATCCCTTAGAGATAGTTAGGCATCAGAAACATATATCAGTATTCGAAGCTGTTTAGTTTGATGTAGTAACTACTGATTTAGGAGAAAGTTTGACATCAATACAGACAGTGGCATGTGACTATGTTCATCTGAAGGGCATACTAAAAGGCTCAAGTTTTCATGAATATCTTCTAGTTTTTTTACTGTTTGATCAGATGGAGAGCAGTTCTTGCATATATCTTTGGTTGATCCACAGATTCCCAAATATGCATATTTCCAATTGTTCATAGCCCCTCTTATGCACTTGCTAAGTAAAATAATATACTCCCAATAACAGGGCACACAGCTATATGATCCTAAAGCTGGCGGGTGGCGAGACCTGGGAATGCTTGATGTGATGCAGGTGCCTATCACATTTCCTGATTTTGTATATTTTCATCATTTCTTCAGTCAAACAATCATATGTTTCTGATGGTCATCAATTCATTTTTTTTGTTAGATCTTTGGACGCGCGGGAAGGCCACAGTTTGATAAAAGTGGTGAAGGAATAATTATCACAACACATGACAAATTGGCTTATTATTTGAGGTTATTGACAAGTCAGCTTCCAATAGAGAGCCAGGTTAGCATACCAGGAAGCTAAAAAGCAATAATCAAACTTATTCAGTAGGCTAAATAAGTAAGACCATAGTCTAAGGGGTGATCCTAATGTGAAGTTCTTGAATAATGGAACAAATTTCATTGGTCTCCGCAAGTTGTATGTTTGTTTTAGTCCACAATTAGTTTCTTGTTAACTATATAATCTTGCAGTTCCTTGGATCTCTGAAAGATAATTTAAATGCCGAGGTTGCCTTGGGCACTGTAACAAATGTCAGGGAGGCCTGTGCATGGCTTGGCTATACATACTTATTTATAAGGATGAAGACAAATCCTCTGGTTTATGGGATAACTTGGGAAGAGGTAACCTTTTCTTCCTCCATTCATTCCTTCAATTCAAATCAGTATGACATAAGGATGCATTTTGTAGTATGAGTTTTTTGACATCACTTTGTGTTAAAAAAAAAGACAAATAGTACATCTGGAAGTATTGTATGCTCTCTGTATTTTTTTTATCATGTTATCAACAACAAGATTTTGTTCCTTTGTGGGGTGCTTCATTGCCCATGTTATGTTCTATCCTCCATTGAGTTATGACTACAAGTTTTTAAGTTCTAATTTGTAGCTTATATATTTATTTAAGGTTTTGGGGGATCCTTCTATGGGTGCGAAGCAAAGAACATTCATTATTGATGCTGCACGTGCACTAGACAAAGCTAAGATGATGCGCTATGATGAAAAGAGCGGCAACTTCTACTGCACAGAACTTGGTCGAATTGCAAGCCACTTTTACCTTCAGTACTCCAGTGTTGAGACTTACAATGAGATGCTTCGACGTCACATGAGTGAAAGTGAGGTAGACATTTAGTTTGCCTCTTTCATATGTTTGTTCAGTACAGCTTGTGATGTTTGTGAATTTTTACTAACCGTTTGTCTGGTACTACGTCAGGTGATTACTATGGTGGCACATTCATCTGAATTTGAAAATATTGTAGTAAGAGAAGAAGAACAGGATGAACTAGAAGCCCTTGCTAGGAAAGCGTGCCCCTTGGAAATTAAGGGTGGGCCAACTGACAAACATGGGAAAATTTCAATTCTCATACAGGTTACTGTTTAAGACTAACTCTCACTACATTTGAACTAACAAGATCTTAATTGAGATATTTGGTCAATTTTGCAGGTTTATATTTCCCGTGCTCCAATCGATAGCTCCTCTTTACATTCTGATGCTCAATACATCAGTCAAAGTTTGGCCCGTATTATGAGGGCACTATTTGAAATTTGTCTGCGTCGGGGGTGGTCTGAGATGACATCCTTATTATTAGAATATTGCAAGGCTGTGGACCGCAAAATCTGGCCCCATCTCCATCCACTTAGGCAGTTTGATAAGGACCTTTCTCCTCAGGTTTGCTATCAGTTATCACTACTTGCCATGTTTACTTTATTTTTCAAATGTAATTCTTTCTCTCTGAATTAGATATTATGGAAACTGGAAGAAAGAAATGTTGATCTGGATCGTCTTTATGAGATGGAGGAAAATGAAATTGGAGCTCTGATCCGGTTTTCTCATCAGGGAAAGGTATGCCTTGGCTTAACAAGAGGTGTTTCTATGGTTATCTTGGATTTTGTTCTGACTGATACTATGAACATCCTTTTACTGAAGTTGGTT
This sequence comes from Alloteropsis angusta, assembly GCA_037127165.1. Classification (NCBI taxonomy): domain Eukaryota; kingdom Viridiplantae; phylum Streptophyta; class Magnoliopsida; order Poales; family Poaceae; genus Alloteropsis; species Alloteropsis angusta. Next base: position 36,532 of record JAZFNS010024337.1, on the reverse strand, counting down.
AAGCAATACGTCGGGTACTTCCCATATGTCAACTTATCTGCAACTGTGAGCCCAATCACTAGGACGGTTCTTAAAGTAAGAAAGAGCTTGTACCAATTATGTATCTTGTTACCTTTTCGTTTACTTTTCTTGACTACTCTTATGCAATCACTTGTGGTAATGTTGTAGGTTGACCTGCATATAACACCTGAATTCGTGTGGAAGGATCGTTATCATGGCATGACAGAACGATGGTGGATTATCGTTGAGGTGTGTGTGTACATGTATTATTGTTATGTATGTGCAGCTACATCATTTTAGAGATGTAGTAAGATTGGGAAAATTTTATTTCATCAGTCTTCCACTGTATTTATTATATTGTTGCCATGACTTTTTTGGTTAAGGAACTGTTTCTACCCATCAATTTTTTTGGGTCATGCCATTAGTATGGAAACTTGGCTTGTTTTTAACATTTTGAGGAGACTGTTTATATGGCCTTGAACGATTGATAGCAACTATGTAGAGATGCTATCATCTTCAGGAACCTCTTACATAAGATGCAATGTGCATGCAATTTTGTGGTTATATAAATTCTAAACCTTCTTTTTAAAGGTTTTCAAATATTCTGCTTTTTCCCGGGTACTCCTAAGAAGGTTTTCAGTTCTTTTTGATTCCTATTGCAGGCGTGCATTGGTCGGTAACAATAACATTTTATTTTTCCAGGATTCTGAAAATGATACCATTTATCACTCAGAGCTATTCACACTAACGAAGAAGATGGCAAGAGGAACACCTACAAAGATATCTTTTAATGTACCAATATTTGAACCTCATCCACCACAGTACTATATACGAGCCATATCAGACTCATGGTTACATGCTGAGTCACTCTTTACCGTTTCTTTTCATAATCTGACATTGCCACAGGTGAATTTCACAGTTGCAGTTGCTTATTGCCGCTCCATAATGTTTAATTTATAACATACTTGGTGCTGCATCTGTTGTTCATGCAGACACAAATAACGCACACTGAACTTTTGGACCTGAAGCCTCTTCCTCTGAGTGCTCTTGGCAACAAAACATATGAGGATCTGTACAGATTTTCCCATTTCAATCCTATACAAACTCAGGTGCATTTTGGAACCCAGCTATCTTTCATTTTAACCATCTATGTCATGTCTGCATGATAAGGATTGCAATTAAACTTTTATAACAATTCTGATCAAAATATTATATTTTGTTATGCAACTATGCCAATCAATCTGTTTATAATGGTCATTTGTCTGGAAAAAATGTGTATTTTGGATGAACACAAGATGGATCAAGTATAGAATTTACCAAATGCTCAAACATATGCACCCACTATGTATCCATTTTTCAAAAGATCATATGATATGGCCCAAACACAACTAGTACTGTTAGCCACTGTTTGCTTCAGCTTGCTGAACATCTGTCTTTTAGTTTTGAACTATTAAATTTCTGTGTAATTTATTTTTTCAGGCTTTTCATGTTCTTTATCACACGGATACCAATGTACTCTTGGGAGCTCCAACTGGGAGTGGCAAGACAATATCGGCAGAACTAGCAATGCTTCATCTTTTCAATACACAACCGGATATGAAGGTTTGTTTGTTGAGTTCCAATATGAAACTATCGACGTGCCCGGACCTTGACTTTTGACTTCTATTGGGTTTTAACTCTAGCCTACCCTAAGTTGCTTGGGACTGAAAGGCTTGTTATTGTTGTATAATGGCATGTTAATACCTCTCCAATACCTTTTTAGGTTGTTTACATTGCTCCTCTAAAGGCCATAGTGCGAGAAAGAATGAATGATTGGAGAAAACGTCTTGTAACTCAGCTTGGAAAGAAGATGGTACAGAACACTTCATAGCTTTTATTTCTCCAGTACATCAAAATGCGTATCTTAATTGAAGTAATGCTTTTGGTAGGTTGAGATGACTGGTGACTTCACTCCAGATTTGATGGCACTGTTATCAGCTGATATCATAATTTCTACCCCTGAAAAATGGGATGGGATTAGTCGAAGTTGGCATAGCAGAAGTTATGTTATGAAGGTCCAAACATGTCCATATATTAGCTACTTAGCTGTTTTCACCTTGAATTATAGAAAAAGATATTTCATTTCAGTTAGTAGATATAACTTACAAGGTTATTGATAGGTGGGGCTCATGATATTGGATGAGATACATCTTTTGGGAGCTGACCGTGGACCCATCCTGGAGGTACACTTCTATACGTTTTGTTGTGTTTGTTCTTTTTTTTTTGCTTTGAATTTTCTGTGTCAATATTTAGCACAACAGAACTTCTGTTTTTCAGGTCATTGTATCAAGAATGCGATACATATCATCACAAACAGAACGTTCAATTCGATTTGTTGGTCTATCAACAGCATTAGCAAATGCTCGGTATGTTTGAAAGTTAAGCTTTATCGTCTTGATACTTGTGCTCAATCACTTTAAAGTGTAAAACATTTCCGTCAGATATGAGTGTGAGCAGCATTCTAGTATAATGTATTCGAGAATAGTAGGTGTTATCACGAAATTATGTTTTATATTTGTACTGTACCTACATGACTACTGTGCAATGTTTGCTCCATTGGCTGACTACTTCCACATACTTCAGTGATTTAGCTGATTGGTTGGGTGTTACGGATGATGGTCTATTCAATTTCAAGCCTAGTGTGAGGCCTGTACCTCTTGAAGTGCATATCCAGGTAAGCAAGATATCTGTTATTGACATAAATTCCTATTCTGGTTCATAATGAAAGTTGCTAGCATTTTTCAGAGAGTGTTTCCTCCATACTAGCTTTGCTGGAAAACGCCTGTGCCCAGTACCTTATAGTATTAATATGTCTCCTCAACAATATGCTTTGATGATGGATAAGGTCACAAGGGAAATACATCAGAAGATTCTTGGTGTATGGTCTTTGCTGGCAATGTGGTACTAGCTGATGAGAGTAGGGTGAGGGTTAACAAATAATTGAACTTGTGGAGGCAACAATGAACTTGAAAGGTTTAGGACTAAGTATGACTAAAACCTAGCATATGAGTTGTGACTTCAGACTTAGTGATACTGGACATGAGGGTGTGATTAGTTTTGGCAGGGCACCTTTTAGTATTTAGGATCCATGCCATAGAGGGATGACAATATCAGTGAAGATGTTTGAAATGCAAACGATGATTGAAATGGTTCCAAAGCATCCTCAATGATAGAAAGTGCCACAAAAGATACAAGCTAAGTTCTATAGGATGATAGCTAGCCCCGTGATGTTTTATGGCCTACTAAATGGCAGCATATCCAGCAGCTAAGCATAGCAAAGGTGTACCTGCTGTGATGGATTTGTGGTCTTTTTCTTGAATACGCAGGAGAGCTGCGTATCATTGCATTAAGAAAGGAGAAACGGCCAAAATAGCCACAAGACACAACCCCACCAAGGGTTTAGTTACAACACACCCCCGCCCCCCATACCAAGGATTTAGTTACATAAGCACCACAAAAAAGGAAAGATGACCCTAAGCACAATGGACACTCCCTGTTTATTCAGCCAATCTCACAGCGACTAGAGCAGTCATGCCTTTTGCTCCTGCCAGCATCCAGAGATCAGCTTCCTCTTGCGCAGAGGTGAGGGCTTGGTCTACTGTGGGTGGCACTCCATTGAACACTACATCATTCCGAAGTTTCCAAATGGTCCATGCTCCCAACACGACCAGCGAGTTGAAACCTCACCTTGCTTCTTTGCCAACTAGCTCAGAAGCCTGCTGCCACCATGTGAAAAAATCCATCATGTTAGCCGCCTGAGGTGCAACATCAGGAAGACCAAAATGGAGGAACCAAAAAGCCAGAATTGTCTTGTGAAAACACAAGTCGCCAAGAGGTGCTGCACTGTCTCATCTTCCTGGTCACACAAGGGGAAACGAGCTGAATGTGGAAGGCCCTGTTTGGCAAGCCTATCCGCTGTCCAGCAACAGTTATAGGCGGCTAACCAAAGAAAGAATTTGCATTTTCTTGGTGCCCATGATTTCCAAATCAGATTACTCGGCGTGAAGTGTACTGACCCATTGAAGAAAGCCTCATAAGCTGACTTAGAAAAAACTGCCCTGATGATTCCAGCCGCTATCTGTGTATATCCTCCACTTCAGGTTGATGGATTTGTGGTCACTGGTCATTATAGGTAGTATAGAGTTTGAACGACCATATATATGATAGGGTAGGTGTGGCACCAATACACCAGTTGAGATGGTTTTGAACTTTTGGTCATCCAAAGGAGGCCTTCAAAGGCAGCAGGGCATGTTATTTTAAGGGCTGATGATAAATAAGAGTCTGGGGTCAACCAAACATAACATGGGAGGAGGCAATAAGGGAAACTTTAAAGACTGGAATATACCCAAAGGACTAGCTTTGGATAGGAGCACATGGAAACCAGCAATTCATGTGCTCAACTCATGACCTAGGCTAGCAGCCCCCTTTAACTATTATTGCTATTACAATAACTATTTTTTGCCTTTTCCCTTGTTGTTTATTTATTTATCTCTGGTGCGTCGTGCTGGATTTCATCTCTAGCCTATCACAAGTAGGTTGAGAATCTATTTATTAGTTCTTGTTCATTCTTGGGGTTCTTTCTGAAATGCACAAACAAGTACATGGGCAATGTATTTTTCCACTTGCAGTTACTCTGAGAAATGTAGAGATATTCCAAATTCCCTTCCTCGTTGAAGGATGGCCATTTGGAGGAACATGCTTGGTAGATCACAGCATAAAAAAACTCTGCGTCGTAACGTGCTTCCTTTTCTATTTTAACAGGGATATCCTGGGAAATTCTACTGTCCAAGAATGAATAGTATGAACAAACCAGCCTATGCAGCAATATGCTCTCATTCACCCGATAAACCGGTTCTCATTTTTGTGTCATCACGTCGACAGACAAGACTTACAGCTCTTGATATCATTCAGGTGGAATTCTACTTTGGATTTATGCAACAGTGGGTATACACATTGCTGCTATCTTATCCTTTTAATGTCCTCTGCATGCAGCTTGCAGCATCAGATGAAAAACCAAGGCAGTTCCTGAGCATAGCGGAAAACTCCCTTGACATGATTCTTTCACAAATTTCTGACAGTAATTTGAGGCATACTCTGCAATTTGGCATAGGCCTGCATCATGCAGGTTTAAATGACAGAGACAGGTCCTTGGTTGAGGAACTCTTTTCAAACAATAAGATCCAGGTGTGTAATGCTTTGTTAGACTTCTCATGTTAAGCACGATAGTTACATGCTTAAGCAAAACCTGAAAGACTTTTTTGTTGCTTGATGTTTTTCCAGGTACTGGTATGTACGAGCACATTGGCGTGGGGTGTCAATCTTCCAGCTCATCTGGTCATAATCAAGGTGGCATAATGCCTAGAAGTTTCTTGGTCCTCATTGGTGACTTACTTGTGAACTCATTTAATATCTATCTTGTAGGGCACTGAATACTATGATGGCAGAACAAAAAGATACATTGATTATGATATCACAGATATTTTGCAAATGATGGGTCGTGCAGGTCGACCACAATACGACCAACATGGCAAAGCTGTTATTCTTGTTCATGAACCAAAAAAGAGCTTTTACAAGAAGGTCATATTTTTCTTCTCTGCTATTGAACAATCGCTGATCCATTTTTTATCTTGATTGTAACACTAAATAATATAACTTTCAGTTCCTCTATGAACCATTTCCTGTGGAAAGTAATCTGAGGGAGCACTTGCACGATCACATAAATGCAGAAATTGTTTCCGGCACCATCAGCAACAAGGAAGAAGCGATTATTTATCTCACTTGGACTTACCTGTATCGCAGATTGGTATTTATCTTATAAAATCATTTTCAGTACTTCCTTTTATGTTCCTGCACTTGCACATGGCCAGATAAAGGTTCTGGATACACAATCTTTAATGCACTTCAGGTCATCTTATCCTCGCATGGATCGTTTGGCTGGTACATTTTCAAAATTAATAAGGACCAAAACCTTGACCATTACCATAAAATCTCGTATTGTATGAACAGATATTCAATGATCAATTTAATACTGTAATAAAATTTCTTATTGCTGTGCTGATTAAATTCTATAGATCATCAAAGTGTCTGCTATGGAGGGATGAAGACCTTTGTCAGAATCTCCCATAGTTCGGATGGTGACATCTTGTAAATCTATGTTTTATCTTTTCCACCATGATTTGTTGCTACATCGCAGGTTGTAAATCCAGCCTACTATGGATTGGAGGATACTGAAACAAACACCTTGAATTCTTATCTCTCAAGGTGGGGAAAAAGGACTTCAATTAAGCGTATAAGTTTTATTTTCTCGAATATGCAGGAGAGCTGCATATCATTGCTTTAAGAGGAGAGTTAGGCCAAAATAGCCGTACAACACACATACACCACAGCACTATTGCATTTAAGCGTATAAGTTTTGATTTGCTTTACAACAAATTGATAGCATGTCTTCCAAATTGTGTCCAAACAGGTTGGTTGAAACTACATTTGAAGATCTTGAGGACAGTGGATGTATAAGAGTGGATGACCGCTCTGTGAAGTATTTGATTTTGGGGAAAATAGCTTCACAGTATTACCTTAGCTACCTCACTGTCTCAATGTTTGGGTCAAATATTGGCCCCAATACATCATTGGAAGTAAGTTTTTAGCCTTACTTATTCCCAGGTAATTGTTTGAGTTAATGTGGAGTCGCAGATAATTAATAGATTTGGTTCTGTTGCTAGGCCTTTGTGCACATACTGTCGGCGGCTGCAGAATTTGATGAGCTTCCTGTACGCCACAATGAGGTATTTTTTCTGTCATTTTTCAAGAAGCCAATCATTACACATTTTTGTAGAGAATGATTCGGCAAATTTCTCTTTTCCAAGGCATGTGATCACTGTATTGATCAAGGAGAGGAATTGAAATCCATAGAGCTAATTACTAAAATGTGTCCTTAGTACACCCTGAACTTGATTTTTGGGATGTTGTGATCTTTTATGCATTTATTCTCTTTGCTGATTCAGGATAACTTGAATCGAACACTCAGCGGAAATGTCCCATATCCTGTTGATCAACACCACCTTGATGATCCGCATGTTAAAGCCAACTTACTCCTTCAGGTACAGGGAATTGAACTTATGGTTGAAATACTCTTATTCTTTGTTTACCAGTATTTCATTTTAACAGTATTTGATGCACAATGATATAGTAATTATCACTTTTATCTTGTAGGCGCATTTCTCAAGGGCAGAATTACCAATTAGTGATTATGCCACAGACTTGAAATCGCTTCTTGATCAGAGCATACGTATTATACAGGCAATGATTGATGTGTGTGCCAATAGTGGATGGCTTTCAAGTGCGTTGTCTTGCATGCATCTCCTGCAGATGATCATACAGGTGAATTCATTGTTCAGAATTTTTTAATATATAAAAAATGTGTCTAATTCATGTATTGGCGATTGTACTATATCTGAGTTCAAATCTAACAAATATATATGTAGTATCTTGAACTAAATCCATTTTACTTGCCAGGGTCTCTGGTTTGAGAGGGATTCATCACTCTGGATGTTGCCATCCATGACTGATGATATTCTAGAACATCTAAGGGGAAGAGGAGTCTCAACAGTACCAGATTTGCTGGCTCTTTCCCGTGAAAAATTGCCCCGGCTCCTTCAACAAATTTCTGCACCAGAGTTGTACCAGGTGTGCTTTTTTTAAACTTAAATTTGGGATATCATTTTCCCAATTGTTTTAGATAACAATTGAAAGTAAAGTGGTTTCTTATTGTCTGGTCTCCATGAATTAGTTAATGAAATGTGAGCACAAGAGTCTGATTATTGGAAAATCATCAATTCCCTTGTGGTTCTGGTGTTCTCATTATTTCACTATAAATGAAATACTAGCTAGCATGTTCCTCATATTGGGCTCTGAATATGTTCAGTATCGTTTGCGTTGGTCTGAGCAACTTGGGCTTTTTTTAATAATGTCCATAATTTCTACAAATCTTATTTGTAACAAAACAGTGTCACAGTATTGATCCTCGTACTTATAATGCAGAGATCATTCTCTGTTTCTTTCCTGAATACTGTTTTTCATTGTGCAGGAGCTGCAACACTTCCCTCGTGTTTATGTGGAACTCCAGCTTCAGAATAATCAGGAGCGGTCTAAAACTCCAACTTTAAACATCAGGGTGCAGTTGAGAAATCCACGGCGTTCCACATCAAGAGCATTTGCCCCTAGATTTCCCAAGGTCAGTATGTACATAATTTGTTGTGCGATTAGATATAACGAGACTTCAGCTTAAGAATGAACAGATTTGCTGTGGGTTCATTGTATAAAAAAATAGTTGGAATTGAAATGACAAAAAATTTAGTCCTTGAATATTGATAATTTAGGAAACCCATTTGAGATCTGACCAAAACAAAGCCTAGATGTTTGCAAGAAACAGTACTACCCTATAGATTTATACTGAACTATAAGGTTGGGTTTATTTTCATTGTTGAGGACGGAGTTGACCAAGATAAATCTTCCAGTTAGTCATAGCAAAGGGCTTTCCTATATCCTTCAAGGCGCATTTGTACAGCGGTTATAAGTATAGTACTTTGGGTTTTTGCATGGGCCATCGTGTTCTCATTTTGGTCTACAATCTCCAGATGCTGTAAATCCAAGAGTTACAGCCAGCTCTCCCCAAATATGCCCACTGCCTGGCATTTGTGGAATGATCTGATGCGCAAGTAAAGAAACACAAACCAATAACAACTCATGCAGCGCAGAATACTAAGTTGTTGGACTTAGAAATCACTGGTTATCTAAGAATGCTTTGTCATGCTCTAATGAATCGGTAACCTTTATTGTTTAAATGGCTCGCTGGTATTGATAATACAGCGTAACTGGATGGTTGTAACATTAGATTGGCACCTGTTCGATGTATATATGTAGTAAATTTGGTTGGAGTAGATATGTTTCTGGAACATTGCTGCTTTTCACTCTTGTTGGAACTTGCAATGTTTTTCATGATTGCTGATTAATATAACTTTCTCAGCTTAGCAGTTGTCTATATGACGTGTTGTGATCAATGTGTGCTGTTGAACTTTGATGGTCGTTCTGCATTGAATATTTTGATGTTTTCTGTAGGTAAAACAAGAAGCTTGGTGGCTGGTCCTGGGGAATGCTACGACTTCAGAGCTGTATGGACTGAAAAGAATTAGCTTTGCTGATCAGGCGGTTAACACTCGCATGGAATTGCCACAGATGTTCAATATCCAGGTAATGATTAATTTTGCTAAGCTGTGTGATGATTTTTTGTTCTTGCTTTCGATGATAGATGCTTGTGCTTGAGAGAATTTATTCCACGAATTACTAGGCAGTTACCTTTTTACTTCGCTCGGTCTCAATTTCCACTTGATAACAAGCACAGTGAATTTAATTAGTCTTCAGCATAATGCAGCCAACACCCGGTCACCAAAATCTTAAAATCTTTATCTTTTACTTATTCTGCTTAAGATTGTTTCAAGATGGGAACATGTGTGACCTCCCATTGCTTTTGTGGTTCTTGTTTTTTAAGCTCCAGATAGGTGTGTAGACGATAGCTGACCTTTCTTTATGGACCTGCTTATGTTCTGACGAGGGAATTTCCTTTCAGGAGACAAAGCTGATTTTGGTGTCGGATTCCTACCTAGGTTTCGACCAGGAATACTCTCTTGAGCATCTCGCCAAGGGTTGAGAGTTTTTGTTCAGAGTTCAGTGTTTTTTTTTGGATAATGAGATCAATGTTTTGTATTTTCTCTGCGAGACTCCCACAACGTGTACATAATGTTTCGGAGAGCAATAAACACGTTCGCTCGAGAGACCTGATCAAGAGCGCGGAAACTGTTGCTGGATGAACTGTTAATTCTTGCGTTTTCTTTTAAGCCCGACAGATCAATAGGTTGCTGACGCACGATCGTAGGGGATGATGGATCTGCAAAATGTATTCTGAGCCGTAATTCCTGCTGGTGCCTTTTCCTTTAATTCACTTTTCGAGACTAAGGATCTGTTTTGTACAGTTCTACAAATCCGTTTTATAGAGCTAGAGTTGGTCAGTTTAGTTCTACAAATTTGCAGAGCTAGAGCTAGTCAGTTCTAGTTATACAAATCTGAAGAGCTAAAACTGTATGTTGATCTAGGGTCTTTTGTTGAGTTAATTTATTTTTATATTTAAACTAGATGCTTAATATATTTTATTTACGGATCCAATTCATTTTATGAACCAAACAAAGACCAATCTTAAATTAACAAAAAAAACGTATGGAGAGCTAAGAAATCTAGAGTTATTAAATGAATGAGCAAAGGGGTCAACTTTCTCATTGAAAACACGTGTAGAGCCAAGTATATGGAGTTACTAAATTGATGAGCAAGGGGACAACTTTCTCATTGCTGGCGAATATGGACACTGAAAACTGCACAAATCTCTTATGCCCAGATTCAGATTATTGGTGTACCTGCACAGCACAGCTGAGACATGAAATAATATCAGACGAGTATTACCTCAGCAATATTGGCGCTTTAAATTTACAAGAACCCGTTAGCGTTTAAACATCACGGGTACAGAAGTTACAAGAATTTCCAAGCACTTTACCCGCCACTTGTTCCATGAATGCTTTCAGCACTACATAAAACTAGTAATTAACTGCTGACTAACAGGGGTGGTCAGTTAGATTGGACACACTAGCCAATTTGCATCCCATCCTAAAGGAACCAAAGAACCCACAGAAAGGCTCACATTATTATTTCCACTCTAGCCTGCCAACACTCCATCATCATGGATTTTCTTAGAGATTGACAAATAGCGAAGAAAACCGCTAGATGTGCTAAGCTAGTAAGCATGGACATCTCTAACAAATTTTCTGAAGCTAATTACTCTTCATCAGAGAAAAATGATGGGAGATCCAGAGTTTTTTCCTTGACTTTCCACAATATACAGGGACCTATACTTGATATAAGGGACAACAACAACAGCCAGCACTGAGTTGATCGGCTGGAACACGTCCCTCTGCCTCTTCGTGGTATTCTTCTGTTTGGCCATGCTTTGCATGGGATAAGGAGCACTGGGAATCACAGGGCACCCAAGATCATCTGAGCTGCTAGAAAACAATGGAAGATGATTCCACTAGAGTGATAAACAGTACACCCCTTCAGGAAGATTTCCAGGAACCGCAAAAGACATGACATGTCTTTCAGGGAAAATTCTTCGGGGGGTCATTTCTGAAGCTGATGACCCCTCGGCAGTTGCTGCATGGTTCCGTCCATGAAATCTTCCCAAACGATTTACAATAGAAATCCTCTCCAAATCTTGGCACTCCAGTTGCACATCTAGCATTGAAGCCCTCTTGTTCAAGCTGCAACAAGAGCAAATTGTGTTGATAAAACATGACTTGACATAAATGTAGATGTATCCACATCAAACTACTTTAAGAATCCTCCTAGGGATAAACGGTGCAATAGTTAGTTAACCTAAGAGGGGTGGAAACTGGTGTCAAGTGCTCAAGTGAAAATAAATTAAATCATGCAAAAATTAAATCATGGTAACTAGTCAACTGTAAAACAAATGAAACTGTACGGGAAAATATGGTCAAAACTGCATTGGCTTGCACTTGCACCGGCGTTTCAAAGAAAAATAAGAAAGCACATCAAAATCATTTGTTCAGCCATCTCCAAAGTACACTGGAGATATATCAAGTGCAAACCTTTTGAGGTACAACTATTGCCATTAAGGTCCAGTTTGGGTGCTAAATTAATATGAAAATTCTGTGGACAAATCGATGTTTCAGTACTTGAGGTTTTGTAGAATCCTTGAAAATTTCAGTCCAAAGCTTAAAATGTGAGAAGAAAAAAAAATGTTGGTAGTAATTTGTCTGTTTCATTTCCCTTTTCCTTGTGATTTATTATTTGCCACACTTTTCCAGTTGAACTTGATATGTTATGGAATAGCACAATCACAGCCTTAACAGTGATTGCACTTGTTTTCTTCCAGATTTCAATATAAATAAATGATGCTTCGACTTTTCAAGGTCTCAATCCAACTGTCCAAGGCTGCCAGAAATTCCAATCAGTAATGTTATGCTCCCAGGAATTCCAACCAGTCAATGGGATGTATTAGAACAGGCTTCTTAAACATAAAGGCACCAAAGCAGTAATGTTGGGGGGAGTCGTATGCCAATGAGAAACATAACAGTCATTAGCTATCTCGTACCTTATGAAGTCATTTTCCATCTTCTGGATTCTCCCAACAAAGACTTCCACAGCCTTTGAAACTTTGTCTTCCATTTTCTTGGCACTCGTTGTTTGCTTAGATGGGCTAGACCATGATACAGTAAAATCAGAAAATGAACATTTGAACAATAAGGTGTTCCAAATAAGCAAAAGTGCATAACAATAATGATTCATTTTAGGGGGGACTTACTTATTTTCATCATCAACAGGGGAGCAAAAGTTATAAGATGATGACAATGACATGCTGCATGCATCCCTTAGTGTCAACATTGATAGAGTGTATGTCGCACTTTCATAAGCAGATACAGCTTGTGCTCTGAGAATGGAAGATGGTATAGCAGGGAGAAGTTGTTGAATCAACTGGGTTGTCAAAATTAGCCTTTTCCGCGGTAAATAATTTAGAGGAGCATCATCTAGAGTTTCTGCCTCATCCTGTTCCAGAAATTTAGTTCAGGATCAAGATAAATCTCTCTGAACACACAAGAACTGAACTAATTGAATCAGTAAAGTTGTACTAACCTTCTCAATTAACCTATTAGCTGCCCAAGCCCAGTCCATCTCAGATGTGCTGTGGGTGAAATAAAGGTTTACATGTTTGTAAGCCACATCAGAACTGTATAAATGAAAAATATTCAAGGAACAAAGACAAGGGAAAGTCACAAGACATAGCGTCTTAAACATGCAATACGTCAAAATATTACTGGAACCTGCATCACAAAAAAGGTAGAATGTTTACCTGATGCTCCTCAATTTTTGTGGGCTCTCAATTGTTTTATGCCAAGAAACAAGCGCAGACTCCATAGCTTTACGCTTCTTAGGCCTTCTCATCATTGGAGATACTTCTACATTGGAAGGAACCAAACCATCCATTTTTGCTGATGGGAGATGATGCACAGGCCTAACAGATTGGTCAGATTCAACTCTATTTTCAGCTGAGGTATTGTCATTGTTCCAAGAAGCTTTTGGAAAATTATATGGCAAAGCTGTGGTCTTCTGTGCGTTGAGCATTGCAACACTATGACCATTTCTGTAGTTTCCGTAATGTCCAAACCAAGAGGGTGCCATTTGAGGGTTTATCCTCGGTCTCTCGCTTCTTTCAACAGAATTTGATGCTACACTTGTGACAATAGGCTGAACTGGATTCTGATTATCATTCTGTGCAGTAACCATACCATGAGACGGACGTTCTCCAGAAGGAAGATGAGATGGTAGATTCGGATTTCTCTCCTCACTCCTTGAAGCAAAACTCAGCATTTTCATGTCTGAAGGAAATGGCCCTGGGACACCAGGGCTTCCAGTGTTATCCGCAGATGATTTGGTTGAGTTATTGGATACATGAGCAAACCTTTGACCAGCCTTCCAGTCAATCTGTGAAGCATCAGAACCAACATCAGGTCTTACTGTCTTTCCAATTGAACTGCCTGTATCAATATCTGTATGCCTCGAGGTTTGCATTTGATGCAGAAGAGAGTAATTTTGCTGCTGAATGTTTGAAGGTGCTGGGCTTCCATGTAACACAATGCCACCACCACTATTAGCACTACTATGCGAAGCATTCATGGCCTGAAAATTAGCTCCTGGATTCTCCCCGTGTTTAGCACCAATGATGACTTGCTGACGCAACTGTGCAAAGGTTGGAACAGCATTGACGAAATTCCCATCCGAAGAAGGCTTCTGCAAGGATTCATTCCCTCCAGACATAGGAACTCCTGTCGACTCAAAGTTTGCCTTCTGAGAAGATGCTAATCCTGCATCACTGTCAACAGCTTGTTTTGAATCTTGATTCTGCGAGTTCGATGAGCTTGTCGCAATATCAGATGGAGTTGCTGCTTTCTGTCCTTGATCATCTGTCTTCTGAGAGTTCCATAAGTTGGAACCTGCAGTATTATTTGGAAACATCATAGACTGGAGGATATTGGGTGTAATCTTGTTAGCTTGCATACCAGCTAGACGCTGTGCTGATATGTTTGTCCATACATTCTTGAAAACAGTTGCAGAGCTGCCTTGCTGAGGCTGCTGCAGCATGGGTGCAGGACTAGATCTATCATCTGCAGCGGGATACTGCTGACCTGAACTTAACTGAGGAAAACGGCCAATTGGCTGCCCTGTATTTTCTGTTTCTGAAGTGTGAAATGGTGAAGATTGAGAGCTTGTATGCGGAGGCGTCAAAGACTGGCTAGGGGTGGAAGGTAGCTGTGAACGGTCATCCTCCTGTGCTGAGTGGTCAGGTTGCTTGGCATCAACATTTGTCTGACTAGACCATAAATTGCCCGAATTTGATTGCCGTTGGGAAGGTGGTGCCAATCTCAACCCAAATCCTTGCAAAGAAGGATGGTTAAGTTGTTGCTGGGCAGAAACAACGCCGAGAGAATTGTTGGGCACATCAGCAACCACATTGCTATTTCTTGAGTTGTCCACCTTATGAAGAAGCTGAAGCATATGTTGACTACAGAAAACATATATTCATCAGGCACCTTGTGAATAAATCCAATCATGCTATCGCAATAGAAAAGAATGCAGGAAGGACTAGTTATATGCCTACAAAGAACTCCCATAGAAAAGCAAATAGCTACTCGACACTGCAAAACATCCCAACGAAATACAAAATACAAATATCTCACGTTGTACGTCCACAAATATTATGGGCTGCTGGCTTATATGCTGCAAAATTAAGCAGAGTGAAAGTGTTGCAGGCATTAAGTTAGACTTCACTAATAATAGGTGTCAATAATAGCCAATTAACATGACTTGGATCATAATGATAAAAAGAATTAAATACAGCGGTGCAATAAATGAAGCAGGGAACTGTGACCACACATTTCCAACTGAGATATTAAAAAACTTTTAGGAATGTGCCTGGTTTAAATGAAGTAGTAAGTACCTGTTTTGAACTGCTCTATTCTGTGACAGACTAGTGTCAGTTCCTCCAAAAGGTAATGCACTGGAGCTGTTAGGTAGACCATGTCGAGATTGAAGTTGTTCTTGTGCCATCATCATTTTCTAGAAATAAGGGAAGTCCCTCATGAATCACATTACAGGCATGGATAACAAAACAGAAAATAATGAACAAAAATATCAACCAAATCCATCTTGTAAATGAAAAAAACAAGACATACCTCACTTACTGAAGGCATATTATTGGAAACATGGGAATTTGTGCCAAAGTGATGCTGCATATTATTTCGCATCTGATGTGACTGAGGTGGAAACAGACTATTTGACACTGGATTGCCTGGAGAAGGGCCAATGTTCATTCCAGAGCTCCCCATAGCACGATTCTGCAACATGTAAGATGACATTGCTTGCTGACTGGACTGACTTGAATTTTCGGATTCCTTTCCAGAAAAGACAGAATGCCTCCTGGGAGCAGAATCACTTGTTATGTGTTGTCCATGGTTTAAAAGGTGTGCTTGCCTTTCGTTAGGAGTTGCATTTAGATACTCCTGGTTGACATCGCTTGGTCTCTGGTCCGCACTTTTTCCTGGTGACTCGGAAGTCTCTGGAACCCTATGTCCCATACTGCGGTTCATTCCGACTTGCTCACCACTCCGACTAGTGATCATCTGATAATGATCCTGAGTCATCATTGGAATGCTTGAGTTCATCATGCTAATGTTTTTACCATCTGAACTTTCATTTGGTATTTGTGCAGTACTTATATCAGACTTTCTCTGCTGAAGTCTCTGGACTGAATTTGCATTACCCCCACCTGATTTCCAAGAGTTCTCATTGTTATTAAAGATATTTTGGGTAGTGCTCATGTCTTGTCCAAACACATTGTTGGCTTTCCAGTCATTTTGGTTGTTGCTGGACTCTCTGTTGATGTTGTGATCAGCTGAATTCTGTTGTGCCATCCAAAATCCAGGTGCACCAGGTGGTGCAGCATGTGCAACAGTTGACTGCAAATTATTTCTTAGCAGTTCAGATTTCTGTTGTGCCCAAATTCCATTTGCTAGGTGTGCCTGTTCCTGTCTACCATCAGATTGGATTTGCTTTACGCTCTGCTGAAAGTACCCATTGTTGACTTCTGAAGCTGACTGATGATTGTTAACAGGAGCACTAGGAGATTCATGAGGCATTTGGTCCCTTCGCTCATAGGGAGCTCTCATGGCATGCTGAAAACTGGCAAGATTTGGGTTATCCATTGTTCCGTCGACATAGCTGGATGCTGGCGGAGGACGTGCATTTTCTAGGTTTATGCCACTTAATCCAGCAAGCTTATTCTCGTCACGGCCTGACAAAGTTGAATTGCTAGCAATTATTTGCTCAGCTTTATGGAAACTCAACCCGCTCCACTCTTCTTTGGGATTATTTTCACTGGTTGTAGACTGCAGTGCTTCCTGCATAAGGGCACTCCAGCTACCACTCTGTAGAGATGAGTAAGAACCACCATAGTTATCATTGTCCAAAGAATTACCATTATCATTGTCACCCCTCAACAAAGCTCCCCAGTTGCTATCCTCATCGTTCCCAAATAAAATTTTCTCCTCAGTAGGGTCAAGGCTAGCCCTACCACTTTTTTGCCCTACCTGCATTGCTGATTTCTCTTGCAGACCCACTTGAAGCTCAACTTGGTTTGGTCTACCATGGAAATCTTGGGTTTGAAAACCATGTTGTAGATGATTCATTGCAACCGGACTGCCTGCCTTGGTATTATCACCTTGACTTTGCATTGAACTGTTACTTAAGAAACCCCCTTTTCCACGAAAATTCTGCATCAAACTGGAGCCACCTTGCAGGTGAAGACCATGTTCATTCATTGAAGAGTTGAATGGCCTGGATGTCTTTTCAGACTGATCTGGACCTACCCTAGCCATTGCACTCTGAGAATCAGCAGGGATCCCTAAAAATTGGGAATACTGGTTTCCAGACCCCCTGCTGGTGGTGGCATGCATTGGATATAAAGATTGTTCCATCTGGTGGGTAGCTAAGCCCCCTGGTCTCATGGGTTGATTCTGAGCATTCGCAAACATTGAACCATTAACAAAATTGCCCACGCCAGGAGCACCAACAATGTGATCCCAATTTGTGCTACCATTATTCAACATTTGAGAGTTGCTTGTCAAACTTGGGTCACCACTGGTAAAGTTATGTGGCCATGCAGAATTCATGCTCTCATTGTTGGCCATTTCGTTTGACATCGTCGACAATTGATCAGCAGGCAATGGTTTTGCAGGAGCATGATACTGTCCAAAAGAGGGCTGCATCCTGGCCCCATGATCTGACTGCTGTAGTTGTTGCTGCCTCTGAAACTCCTGCAATTGCTTGTACATCATCTGCTGTTGCCACATCTGAAAATCATTATCACCCGCATGCTGTGTAGGGTGAAACTGTGACATTCCTGGAGTGTCCCTAAGGGTTTATTGCCCGCGAAAGAGTGGCCCTTTTGCAGTGGATGGATCCCAAACTTTCATATCATATAGAACTGAAGCCCGTTTGCTTCTATGCTGATGAAGATAAATTCACAAGAACTACACTAACTTCAACCCAGGCTGATAAAACCCTAAATTCAAGCCGCGAGGAATCTGAAGTTGTCCGTCCTTTTCTCCTCCAGAGACTGCAAAAGTTGAAGAATCATTGCATCAGACAATAGTTAACATGTAACAACCGAAGAAATAGACCATATTCTGGTTGCATAAATTCCTTTTAATTTGGACAATTCAATAAGGGCATGCACACAAGTGCATTTAGTAATCACTAGCAACAGAGGCATGAAAAGTAAAAGCAAAACATCTAAGATAAAATGTCACAAGATAAACAATTAAGTGTTTAAACCTAAAATCAAAATGCAAAGTGAGTTTCCTTGATTAAAGGTTAGAAGTATAGCCGATAAATGACACAAGTGCCTCAATGCAGGTGTGTACAAAAGCACACCAGATCAGAACAGAACAGAACAGTCATGAAAATGTGCAGTGGTACAACTCCAGTTGGAACAATGAAGTTGGAACAATGAGCTTATGATTTAATATTTAAAACTATGTTAATTGTAACAGATGATGTCAATTAAGCTTATGGCCAATTAAGGAAATGGGCTCAATTCATGAGCTGCATGCAACTCATGAACAAGCACTACTTGAGTATCCTAGTGCTCAGGTGGGTATACTTTGAAACAAAGAGAATAGAAGAATTGATAATGGCAAACGTGTTCATGATCAACATAGATAAAAGGCATCTCTTGCATTACGAAACACTGGGGAATTGAATACCAAGCAAAACTACCCACATGGCCCTCACAGAGAATGGAACACCCACCCAGCCGACAACTACATCTGAGGGTTCGCAAAAGGAAACTACAAACTGCGGCAACATCACTGGACTATACTTTGATGACCAGATGTAGTTCCTAACAGACATCATTACCCTTCCGGGCACAAAATCAAGAAAATAAAAGAGAAACTGTAGTCAGAAAATGTCAATAGCAGAACAAAATCACTCCATACACTTGCTAAGGCCAAAGATCCAGCCTTTTGGCCCCCATAAACACGGGATGCAGCTGACTAAAGCTTCGAGCACGATTAAGAGCTCAAAGTTCAAAGGAGCCGTGAAAAAAGAGGAGGTCCGTGAAAAAAAAATGGGGAAAAAACAGGGACAAAACATGCCGCATCTACAGAGGCACCCCAAAATCCCACGCTTCTTCCCCACTGGGAGACGCCGAAATCCGGGCGCACGCAGCGAGGAGTAGCTCAAGCTAAGCAAGCTTCAACGCTCCATGAGACACCTCAAGCCAGAACCTGAGTTCGGGTGGCCTGAACCCAAGCTTGAATCCACCAAACCCCAGTCCATCCCGCACAAATTACCCGCCGAAACCTAAAATTTAGAATCCGGTCGAGCACATGCGACCAAAACACCGCGAGATCGAGCAGCACTGAGCTCCCAATTTCCTCACCCACACAGATCCCCCGAGAGAGAGAAAAAAAAAAGCCCAAAGCATTCGCCCCCCTAAAAAATCCCCAAACCCGATCACGGCACGGACCCTCCGTGCGAGGCCCCCCGCCCGCCTGATTCGCCCCCCTGCAAACGCGCCCCCCGGGGAGACACCCCGCGAATTCCGGCCCGATTCGGGCGAGACCTACCTCGATCAGCGCGGCCTCGGCGCGACGGCGTCTGGATCGGGATCGGCGGCGCCGCGCGGCCCCGGCGCACCCGCGTCCTCCCGTGGCGGTGCGCGAGCTAGGGTTAGGGTTTCCCGCGGCGGAATGGCGAGGGTCCCGAGCTCCGGAACGNNNAGAGAGAGCAGGCCAGCGAGCGAGAGGAGAGAGAGAGAGCTATAGAGCTGTAGCTCGAGGAGGTGGGGGTGCAAGATAAAGCGTGGCGTACTGGCCCTGCGAAGGTTTCAACGAAGGCGCCTCCGGTCCGGTCCGGTTCGGTCTGTGGGTCCGGTTCGAGATGGACCGGACGGGGGCGAGATCATGGCCGTTGGCTCGCGTTGGGCGGAGCCGTGGGCGCCGGATTGGGGGGGGCGGCGGGTGGTGACGGCGGGGGCTGACGGCGTTAGGGGAGGAAAGGGACCGGGAGGATGGGGGTAGGAAAGGGAGGAGTGAGCCAGCCATCGGGATGCGAGCCCGTTGGTAAAGTGGGGAGTAAATGAGGGGGCCGGTTGGTTTTACTTTTAAAGAGGAGGGTCATTTGATGGTGCGCGCGTGTAAAACATTGAATTTTACTGTACTACTCGCTGTATGCGGAGAATTGGCAGTGATAATCGTAGCGCGCGCGTGCAAAAATTCTATCGATACAAATTATCCATGTTCTGGACATGATGGCCTCTATGGTGTGCGATACTCCCTCTGTTTTTATTGATGTTAGGTTTGTGTTTTAAGTCAAAATTGCGTAAATTTAATTAAATTTATAAAAAAATATAATAATATTTATCATACCAACAATATAAATTGTTGTAATATATTATATGGTGGATTCAAAGGAACAAATATGATATTATAGATGTTATATATTTTTTCTAGAAATTTGGTCAAAGTTGAACAACTTTGACTTAGGACATACCTAATACGATATGTAAAAAAACCGAAGGAAGTATGTGTATTTTTTTCGAACGAACGGCACACGATGTGTGCGTTTCATTGATAGAGAAGAAGAAAGTATGTGTATTTTTAGTCCAACAAAATTTGGAGATGATGGGCACATCACTTATTCTTTTGAGAACTATGAAAGTACCTTTTAAGAAAAAATCCAAATTA
>JAZFNS010024121.1:10875-20891 GCA_037127165.1 Alloteropsis angusta | reverse complement strand
GATGAGAATAGGAGATGACCTCTTTCTTTACTAGAGCCAAAATATTGGATTTCCATGCAACTATTTTTTTTCGAAAAAAAACACACATTTGGAATTTTTTTAGTCTCCGCATTGTTCAATTAGCATACATCCATACACATCCTAGTATAGACATGGTAAATGTGCTTCATTTCTTACTACCATCTACCGAGGTCATCATGTTTTGCACTCTTTTTTTCAGATGAGTTTGTTTCTGTCTTGATGAATAATATTCTGGAAAGCGCTTAAAGAACCAGCTCCGTGTTTTGGAAAAAGCTAACTAGTTTTTTTTTTGGTCTAAATAACTGTAGAATGCTCTGAGAAGAGGCAGAGAACGAGTGTTGGTGTGATATCTCCTTATACAGCCCAAGTAATGGCATTGCAAGATAAACTTGGAAGAAAGTTANGAGAAACATGACTTTCTACCTGTTACAGTAAGATCTATTGATGGATTTCAAGGTGGTGAGGAGGACATTATATTGATTTCAACAGTTCGGTCCAATAAAGATGGAAAAGTAGGCTTCCTTTCTGATGCTGGGAGAATTAATGTGGCTTTGACAAGAGCAAAGNTACGTTGTATTAGTTTGGTGACATTAAAGTTCAGCTACAACACACCATTCACACTTCAGTAATAACTATGTTTCTGTCACAGGTACTGCCTTTGGATCCTTGGAAATGGAACCACTCTACTGGCTAGCAATTCAATATGGGCTGAAATAGTCCGTGATTCAAAAAGACGTGGATGTTTCTTTGATGCTTCTGGGGATAAGGACTTGACTGAAGCAGTCAAGTCTGTAACTGAGCCCGAGCAATGGAAACGAAGAGAACAGGTATTCTGGGATCTAAAATCCCCTTTTTCATGAAACCAGGAGCTCGATATACCCTGCTTGTTAGGCATGTGCTTACTATCTTGATAGTTTANTTCTGCCCTCTTTAACACAATCATATTGAGTGCTCTTGGTGGCACATCAGGTCTCCAGGGTGGTACCATTAGCTCCTGCCTGCTAATCTTGTTAGAGCGCTGCCGTGCTCTGACATTGGTTCCTAAAACATCCTGGAGTCAGAATTAGAGTATAGGATGAGTAGTATNCGTAGTTTGCTTTCATCACTTGCTTGAATTTGCTGGTTATGCAGTGTTTTCTTGTCTAGTCACATTTCAGGAGCATTATCATTATTACTATAGAGTTGTCTATTTCCCCCCTAAGATTAGCAGCGTAATGCAATTGTTCTTGCAAAGCTCTGTTGATTCAAATGCTTCATGGTTATTCTTTGTGCACTTTGTCAGAGAAATGACCGTGCAAATCCTACAAATGGAGCACCATCTTGGTCATCAACTCGTGATGTGGTGGCTGTCAGGAACAGCCCACCAAGAAGATGGAATGAGCTTCCACCTTCTGGCAATTCAAGGAGCATAACCAAATCCCATGAATGGGGACCAAATGCATCTCGAGCGAACAGACATAATTCCTCAGCCAATGGAGAGGAAAGGCATGACAAACCCTTTTGCAGTGGTGACTACAATATTCAATCCCATCCAGTGCCTGCTAATCAATATCGATTCAACAACTGCAGGGCTTCAGGTGACCAGCATGGTTCTCTGGAAAGGTATAGAGGATGGCCCAAGCAGCATCTTGGGCCGGAACCCCATGGCAGGCTGTATCGTGAACCCCTGGGCCGTAGTTCTCAAACAGGCGNCAGCTCATAGGGAAGAATCACATGGTCAAATTAGTGTTCTTGGTGCATGGGAGCGTCCAGGAAGCTGCAGCAACAGGGAATTTCAGAATAGGACTGTTTATCCAGAGTTTCAGAACATGATAGCTTATGGTCCTTTTCAACAAAGGCGCAATACATATGGAGCTGCAGATTCTGAATTTGGTAGGACCAATGGAGACAGGCAATTCAGTAGTCTTCAACGACGAGCACCATTTGGTCAAATTGGCACTCGAGGCAGAGGAAGACCTTCCTGTCATGAGAGAGGAGGTAGGGGAGGATGGCACGAACGGTATGTTTACCGCCGGACAGAAGGACCCCACTATCAGGCGCATAATGGTGCTTCTGAAGCTGCACTATGCCGGCTAGCTCCTGGACAGCAAGGGACGAAGAGGAACTGGTGTGAAGCAGAATCATCAGATTCACCGCAGCAGGACAACACAAAAATGAGACATGAAAGTGCAGATCAACTTCCCAGGCAGGAGCAAGGAGGTATGGAAAAAAATGGGTGTGAAGCAGAAGCGCCAAGGCTACCAATCCAGGATGATGACTCAAAATTAACACCTGAGTGTGCAGATCAACCTCATTGTAGTACCAGGCAGGACAGCAGTTGTGCTGTTCCTGAGCAGGGAGGGGTGGAAATAGACTTATGTGAAGGAGAAACATCAGATAGACCATGTCAGACTCTGGATGGCGGTTCTGAAGCTTCTCTCGAACCGTCTGATCCTGAGCAGAGAGGGATGGACACGTGTGAAGTAGGACCGTCCGATGCAGCACATCAGGTCCAAGATGGCAGTTCTGGAGCATCTTCACACAGACTGATTGTTGCTGAGGAGGGAGGGGAGGAAATACAATTTATTGCAGTGAATGCATCGGATATCCCATCTCAGGCTCTGGGTGACAGTTCCGGAGGATCCCTCGAGCTGCAGCTACATGTTCCCGAGGGGCGTGGGATAGAAACTGACTTGTGTGAAGTAGGACCATCAGATGTATCTTATCAGGCTCAGGATGGCAGCTTTGGAGCTGCTTCGCACGAACTGCCTGTTCCTGAGCAGCGACCTGAAACTGACTTATGCGAAGCAGAAACATCGTCAGTACAGCAGAACAAGACAGAATAAAACCTGAAACCGTAGAATCAGATAGCTAGACACCACCATAATTTTGATATGTTAAGCTTCTCTGCTCTGTATAGGATATAACCTTTTGATCCTCCCATTCAGAAAATCTGTGTATAATAAGCATGTAGTGCCTAGGTATTTTGGCTGAAACCTGCCCGAACGTATCGTGTAGATTAGCAGCAATAAGAGAAAATGTGAATTTTTTTGAACCGGATACATATCTGTACAAATTCATGACAGCTTCAGACTTGCAGTCTCCTTTTTTTTGGTACAGGCACGACGTTCAGTTTTGTTGGGAAACTGGCAGGCAGCAATCTCCACCCCACGACGATGAAATCGGACGCCTGGAGAGTCTGCCTGCTCCAGGCAGTTTTGCCAGGGCCCCAAGCACTGGCTGAATACCAGCTGCCATGGAATGATGGCTCGAACATGTCTGCGGCCTCAGGGGCGGACGCCGCGTCAGCCTATAGCCTGAGCGCGGCCTCCTCCGCTGGCTGCTGCGCACCTGAGCCGCTCGTCTGCAGTCGGCCTCCTTGACCTGCCTCTCCGGTCGGCCTGATCTGGCCATACAGCAGGAATCCTACGGCACCCACCAGATGGCTCGTCTCCTGCCGGACGCTCGGCTTTCCCCGACGCTCGGCTCGCTCACACGCGGACGACGAGAGCCGCGCCCGACACTGGGCCTCGGCCCAACAGAGTCTGGAGTCCTCATTTTTTACCGCGAAACAGCGCCTTTGGCGGCGAGTTTTTGGCGCGAGTACTGCCGTGGGCGGCGGCGTACCTCGCGTACGAGCCGTGGGCGGCGGCGATAAGTCTGGTTCTCATTCATCAAACACATGTGAGTTAATCTCGTTTTTGTTCTTCAGGATTTAATTGTTTTCAGCAAAGTCTGCTATATGTGCTCTGGTTTGATTGTTTTCCATCTCACTTGTGTGCTTTGATTTGATTGTCTTCCACCCCACCTCATTAGACTCTGGAGTACTGATATAACTTAATTTCTACAATGTCTGAACTCTGCTGCCCCTCCTGCTTGAAGCTGCTGATCCATGGCAGAATCCTGTTCCTAATGCTTACACATTAGCAACCTTCAGATAGGCTGAGCAGAGGAAGCCCTGTACACAGGGCAAGAACTCGGCGTCCTGATTGGCGAGCCCGTCGGCCACCCCGTCAAATGCCTCGGTNGTCGCGGCTCCCCGCCGCCACCGCGGCCACGAGGCGCCTGAGCCTGCGTAGCTGCGCCGCCGCCTCCTACGCCGTCGCGGCCGCGGCTCTTGGGCGCCTCGGAGCGAGTCCCGGCGGGCATGGGTGCTGCCGTCGCTGCGCTTGGGTGCGAGCCGCGGCGCAGCTCTTGGGCGCGAGTCCCGGAGGGCATGGCCGCCGCCGTCGCTGTTCTGTCCCGGAGGGCATGGCCGCCGCCGTCGCTGTTCTGTCCCGGAGGGCATGGGCGCGAAATCTGTGGAGACCAGCGGACTCGGCGATGAGGATGGAGAGGTGAAGCGAGCTGTCCTGCAGGAGCCACGAGCGATTTCGTGGCTTGGTTCGTACGAGCCAAGCCGAGCGTCCGTAGAAAAAGAGCTATCTGGGGAGGGTGCCGTAGGATGATTGTTGGATGGTTGGATCAGGCCGACCGGAGAGACAGGTCAAGGACGCCGACTGCAGACGATCTCGTTCCCCCCAAGGAGAGCACGACGAAACTGTGAGGCAGGCATGCACTTGCACACAACTGTTTCCTTGCCCAACCTTCCGTTCCCGGCTTTGGAAACGGCATCAGACTCAGAGCACACGCATGGCATCAGCAAGACGCCCCTGTCCCGCTGATGCCAAATGCCACCGGGCAGGGCTGGCGCTGGCTGCACGCAAGCTCTCACCCCTCGAGTGTGGCACACAGGACAGCCCAGAATCATTTGATCGCTACGCCAAGAGACCTCTGCGAAAAGGCGAAAGGTATCACGCTCTTCTACACAGATTCAATGCTTCGGGTGTAGTGAGTGGAGTTGTGCACAGGCTCATTGCTGCGAAATAAAACATGCAAACAATTCCTGTGATGTGTACAGACGATATGCACGGAGAGGAACAAAGTCATATACAAATTACATTTTCTTCTAAAATCTGAGAGGAGATTGCTTTTTTTTACACACAAAAGCAACCTGAGATTCTGAAGCCTTTCCTCGTATAAAAACATGGGCAAGCTCGAGAGCATGGTGGGCTTTTCACTCTGCCTTTCTGTATTTACCACGCTGTATAGACTATCCATGAGAAGACATTTTCCCGTTGCCAGGGCCTGCTGCTCTCTAATGGATCGGGTGATACTGCGTGATCCCTCGCTTTGGAGGCAGTTTTCGTAGAATGAAGAGCACCAATGCTGAAGGCACGATCTCAACCAGCTGCAACAGTCGGTAAATCAGAAAAAAGATTATGATTACTGGACTGGAAGGCATATGCCATCAAAGACAACTAAACTTGAATTATGAAAATTCAAAGTTCATATTGATCTATCTCCAAATATATAAAAGGATGCCATATATTTCAAATGTCCTCAATATAGATAAGTGAAATAGGTTGCTTAGCCATGCAAATTGAAGATAAACATCAAAGATAGACAGCACTTCTCCACTCAGCATATAAACCATTAAAAGTGAATCTAAGCAAAGTATGACTGACCACATTAGCAGACACCTAAAAGTCCAGGTACTGTATGGTATCTATAATTGTCTCGTTGATTTGACCAATACTAGAGAATATACAATGACAATCACATGCATTGATGTTTGTTATGTCCATATCTCAATCCCTAAATGCCACTTGGTCATAGTAAAATATGCAGACTGATTGATGCAAGAACTACATAAGGCAAATAACTTTACAATTTCAACGTCCATACCAAGTAATAGAAGAAGTTCAGGATCGGATGGTTCAGGACATCAAGATCTGCTGCTTTATCAAATGCGTTAAGGCACATCTGCAATATACATGGAAAGTGACAAAGTCAGTGGATTCCTCTGATCAACCTACCATGTAAACATAAATGACAATAGCATAGACTAGTGCAAAGAAAACACAAACACTTACCATGACGCATCTGATCAAGAAACAAGAAAAGCATATGGTAGTCACATAGCCAACCTGCATTATACAGGCATGCAGCATTAGCACATTTTTTAATAGAAATGACTGCAAAATTCAGACCAACAGAATACAAAGTGTACCTCCTGCAATTTCTTACGCCTTCCTTTTGATTCTACAGGGAAACGCTGCAACATCAGGAATAACCTACAGAAAAATGACAGACATCAGATGCCACATCAGTCAATTATGGAGGGGTAGCTAATACTGCATGCTTATAATGGTCAAACACGTCCCAAATATCAAGAACAAATGTCACTGGGAAGATCTTCATGTGCATCCCAGTATGGCAATGAGCAATATATGGCTAATGCACGAAACCAGCGTTACATATTCTAACGCTGCTTGTAAAATGCTTGGTACTGAATGTGAAGCATATATATACTCTATCTGGCAAATGACTTAGTAAGATCATGCCGTTCCACACAACATCCGTTAACAAGAGCAAATAATGGTTCAAGGTTCTCAGTGGTGAATATAATAAATTTATTAGGGCAATGTGCATCCACAAAAAAAATGTTACCTACCTTCCCCCATAGAGAAGAAACCCCAGAGCAGCAAATAGTGATACACCTGAAAAGTATATAGCACACCATCAGCTGAAAAGATCAAGAAGTTAACAAAGTCTACTGCAGCTTTACACATGGTCAAGTCAGTCCCTGACAGTAAGGAAATAACAGATACCGCAAACCATTGCTTTGTAAAGATGGTTTAGATTCTACCAATAATGACTGCCATAAGTTCTCGATATAATAATAATAATAATAATACATGAGAAAAAAAATCAACCACATTTCATGAACACCATGATTTTCCACTTTTAAATAGGAAGGATGGCTTTCCAGGGAAGGGAAAGAAAACAAGTACTTACCTGCAAAGAACATCTTTGATATGATGACCATAACTCGAACTGGTTTCCACCACAAAACCAACCATAGAATTATCTGAAATTCATTGATGCCAAATGAGTCCAGAATGTCCTAATTGGCATTTCTCAGATCAACACATATACATAAGCCAGAGTGACCATTTTCCAGTTCTTACCAAGATATCAGAGAGTTTACAATTATAGCATGTACTTAAGGTCCTAGCCCCTAAGGATTTTGGCATAGCATTTGTTGTATTGTATACTCATTATCAAGGATTTGTACACTGAAGGCAATTAAGATAGTGTACTTAAAATGTTTACAGCATAACATTTTTTTTTCTCATTGGTAACTGTATTTCTCATTGGTAACTGTAAGGTACAGGCATCCAAAAGGATTTGGCAGTTTCACGACTATGGCATACAGTCCTGTGGACCAGTAATCCTACGAACAGCCTGGTGGCTGCCACTTTCTTCCGTAGGCTTGTTTCTATAGGCTATCACACATTTTGACAGGGTCAACGTCCAGAGGTGCATCCGTATAAATTGCACATTGTCATATCGTACAAAATCATCACATCATGTATCTTTCTGAGAGTCCAACCTAAATTATGAGTTAAATGATAAGTCATGTACAGCAATGTCACCTGAATTGCATAGACCACACCATTGATCCAATAGAAAGTTGGCCTAAGCCCATCTGTGGACATCGCGCGTGCCTAGAGAACAAAGCACAAAATAAGAGGGGCAATAACATTGACGAAAAGATACAGCAAATTAAGAGGGAAAAGTCCACTCAAATACCTGATAATAAATCTCTGCCCAGAACAACACCAAAAGTGCGTACGTCGTGAAGAAGGCAAGCCCAGGCATATCAAGAAGCACATGTTGTATTATCTGTGGCACCACATTGCTTCAAACCATTACTCGACTCCTCCAACAAATCCGTTACAGCAGTATAGCATAATGATGAAATTGGCAACAAACCTCAGGCTCTACGACTTGCACATTGCGCCGCAACACAAACACGACGGACCGCACTGCAAGCAGAGAAAGCGAGCATTTACATCGACCAGTCCACTGAATCATACAACTAGCAGAAGAAAATGAAAGCAAAATGGCACTAATGCTTCGCTCACCGCCGTTCACAAGGAAGTTCAGGAAATGGAACACCTTCTGCGTCGTCCACCCATACTCTGGCACCCTGCACTCGATTCTGATCAATTGCACCTGCCAGAGAAACCAAGCACCGCGAATTCAGAATTCCGGACATTTCAGTTGCTGCCTCTCACAATTTCTAGCACAATTCCCCCAGCTTCCTTCAAATTGCGCGGCCACATATCGAACCAGCGCGGAAAATCGATNACGAGCAGCAGAAATCTCAATCTGATCGCGCAATTCTGATAGATCGGACAACACGGGGGGTGCCGGGGGAAGGGGCGCGGGCGGTGCTTACCAGCGCGACGGCGGAGACGAAGCCGTAGAGCACGGCGAGCGCGTGGAAGATGCGGTCCTGCCACAGCGGCGACTCGNTTGACGTCGCGCCACCAGTCGACGGCGCCGTTGAGCACCGAGGCCGACGAAGCCGCCGCCGCCGCGCCCGCGGCATCCACCGCCAGCAACCCCCTCATCGGCAACCGACCGACCGACCCAGGGGTAAGGGGAGCGCGGCCAGGAGAAGGAGGCGCGGGAGGCGGCGTCTCCGGAGAGGACGGCGGATCGGACCTCGGCGACGCGGGGCGCCTCGAGAGGAGGAAGGGGCTGGAATCAGGGCGGGGGGGATTGATTCGGACCTCGGTTTCGTCCGCGTGGAGGCGAAGAGGAAGGAAGGAAGGCGAAGCCCCGAGGCGAGGAGGAGCCGAGGAGAGAGAAGGTTCGAGCCCTGGCCCCCTGAGCCTCGAGTTGCGTGCGGGCGTGGTGCGACGCGGGGGTGACGCCCACCGGGGCGGTGACCGGATCACCGGGGGGCAAGCGGGGACACGTGTGCAGGGCCCGGGATCCTTCCGTGGGACAGGTCCACAGAGGTACAAGTCGGGGGGGTGGGGAGTAGAGGTATAGGATGCATGAACCGGGTGCAGGGAGCGGGCGGCGGAATGGGGCGCTCGCGTCCAGCTCGGCGAGATTAGTTTAAACTTTGTGCTGCGCTGGCGCGTCCCGGCGACAGGTGCGCCATGCGGTGGCCGCGCTCGTCGCCTTGGGATTGACCACGTTCGGACGCGTCGTCACATCAGCTGCCCAATTTTATTTTCTTTCATTTTTATTTTTGGGATGGGATGTGGGACGGGGGGCTAGCGAGTACTCCTTCCGTCCCATTTTTACTGCACTTCTCTAGTTCAAAAAATGTCCCAAAATAAAAGCATCAATAGGTGCTGCTAGGTGCTGTTAAATATTCTAGACTGTAATAATGTGGACCCGTCTGTTGAACAAGAAGCACCAGAGCTGTCAAAGCATGAGACTCCACGGTTATCTAGATTCTTCCCACCAATGATTTCAAACTTGCTTCTGCCGTGACGTGTACTATTGTTGCAGACCATAGGGGTAGTAAAGTAATTTCTCATTGGTCCTAAATTTGCTCTCACGTTCATAGAAATGCAGTTATAGTGGGACAGAGGGAGTACCTAACCAAAAAATTGGCATGCTGGCATGACAAAATCTGGAAAAAAAACATACATACATTTTGCTAGAATTTTATAAGATATGTCCAAATTTTAGTATCAAACTAAATAATGACTTATAAATTGGCTTGCTAAAATTTTGGCATGTCAAAACTTTGACACCAAACCAACTAAGCCCTAAATGCGAGGAACATGTCTCTCAATGAAAAATTGGAAGAAGCTAGGAAGAGGAAGGATAAAATAATTTCTTTCTGTCACCCAGCTTGGACGTGCACGCAGTTTTCAAAGGTTTGAGTTGGTCTAAAGTCTACACTTTATAAAGCCCAAGTTGTCCTCTTTAGAAAAATGAGCTAAGCTTATCTGGATGTCAATGCCAAGAGTAATAAGGTTACAAGAACACGTGTATTTGGAAACTGAGGTTAGCTAAGTTCGTACGTCTCATGTAGCCGTCATAGTTTGAAATCCCGTTTCAGCATGGATGCTTGCAAATTTTCTTTCGGATCTCTTGAGCCCTGTTTAGTTCTTCTAGATAAGTTTAGTTTTCAATCACATCAAAGAGAATCTTAT
>JAZFNS010026765.1:2331-15462 GCA_037127165.1 Alloteropsis angusta | reverse complement strand
GAAGAGTCTCGTGGTGGGGCCCACACGGGATTGGGGATGGGAGGGGGTCACCAATATAGTGGGGACGGTGGGGTTGTTTTTGTCGATGGAGAAAAAGTGGGGATGGTATTGGGGATATGTTGGAGTTGGATTTTTCCACCTCCATCCCCGATACACCCATTTTTTTGCTATTGGGAATTGGAAAGGGGAGGTGTTGGACTTGCTCTAAGTACGTACGATGGCTCGGCATACACGCAAGGGTATTCTGTGCCACCAGGTTATTATTCAGGTCAGCAAACAACAAGAGCACTGTGCGATTGCGACGGAAATGTTTTTTCAAACAGTTACAGGTACGACTAGCACGAATGGAAGGGCATCGTTGAGCTGAAACCGTCCTGCGTGAATGCGTGATACACACCGGTCACTCTGTCGCCGTCATCAGCTGCATTGCATACAACTCGAAGCAGACACGATCGGTATCCTTGCGACGTCAGTGTCTATCCATTATCCTCGTGCCCTTCTTTCGGTATGTCAGCCCAACACAGCGGCATGTACCAATTGGACGGCCTTTGGATTTTTACAGGACTTTGGAGCCATGCTTTGCAATTTTAGAGAGGAGGGTAAGACACTCCTCATCTTCTCTATCTCTATCTCTACCTCTAAAATACACTAGTTAGTTCTTTACTAGATTCATCCTAATCTCCACCCTAACAGTCATTTTCTCTCTTAATTTTTTATTAGTACACCCCTTAAATTGTACCCAGAAAAACACCACCATAGAATTCAACCGTTCAGATCTACTCTTAGATTCTAGAGACTCTTCCTCGCTCAAATCTAACAGTCCACGTTCTTTGAATCAGACCATAACGTTTCCTCCCTCAGAACGTCGGGCCGCGGCAGTTCCTGCAGAACTCATTTGAAAAGATCCATCGGGAGATTCTCGGTTTCTTTTTCGTCATTCTAAAAAAACCCTAAAAATAAACCACGACCAAAAAAGCCCAGCGATTGTGGAATTCCCTTACACCAATTGTACTCCCTAAAGAGGGGCCGTGGCAGTGTGGCACATTTCTCCCCTCGGTTCCTCCATTTCCCGATATTTTTCCTTTGTTCGAAAGGGCTCTTAATCTCTTGCCACTTCCACGACCAGATTCATTCATAACTGTATTTGATCGAGGCCTGTCACACCTAAATCCAAATCGCGCTCTCCAATCGCACACATATTCATTTGATGGCTTTCTAATAGAGATAATATGTATTTCTAAAAAAAATCATTCTCATATCTTATTCTACCTATTTCTCATGTATAAGAATTTTAAATAGACGTGGATTTGAGGAGTGGACATTCATAGCAATAGCATCGTTAGTTGACTCTGCTTAAGCGTGCGGTGATAGGAAACAAAATTCTTCCAAATTTGCATCTCTCCTCATCTCCTGACGTGTCAAAGTTCACAACACATACAAGTTTTCCTTTTGATATGCAATACAAACAAAGCTGATGGGGCCCTGGCCCCTGGAGGATGAATGAAACCATATTCCATTCCATGGTAGTACTAAACTAGCCAAGCCCGCCACAAAGTCGCCATCGGCTTAAGATCGATCAAAACTTAAATAAAAGGACTCCTATCATAGAAGAAGATCCTGCACCCGTCCCTGTGCGCGCATTGAATTCGTGATTCGGTTGGCAAATACAATTCAGCTGTACTGTACCGGTGATGAGAGTACAGCAACACATGTTTGTTTTCCCATTTGACCTTGATGAGGAAAGTCAGAGTCTTCCCAGTAGTATCTTTTTTTTTTCAGAGTCCATCCTCCCATCTCCAGTTGAAAGTTGGAAATGGAACCCAAGGTAAAAACCACGTGCAATCCTCCTCGATCCCAACGCACCATTTCACTAGGTGACGATGCCCTTTTGCTTTTCCCAAAGAGAACTTCTTCTTTTCTTTCTACCCAGTTGGAGTTGGGGCTATTTTCGTCCTCCATTTTCTGATTTTCTCTCGCCGTATTGCGAGATGTGCATGGACCAGACCGGACCGGGCACAGGCACTCACCGATGGCGCCATGTCCTGCGTCTCCAATTGCTCGCTTTCCGGTGTCCATCCTCCGCTGCCTCTCCAACCTCCACCAACAAGTTCTTTGCCGAAATCTCGTCGTCCCCGTCACCTTCCCCCCTCGCGTCATCGCCGATCCTGTGGCGTCGCCCACATCTCTGTTCCTCCGACTCTGATCACCCGTAGGGCCGTAGGCCACAGCCTCGCGTCACCCCCGCCTCCTCCTCCCCCTCGCCTTCCTCTCGCACGCTTCCTCTGATCCCGTCGCTGTCACCGTCTCCTTGTTTGCTACTCCTACTGTCTGCCGCCACTGGTCTGCGCCAAAGCCAGCAGCCGTGCGTGCTGGCTGGCTGGCTCGCCGGCGCTGACCGGCGACGGCGGCCGGCTCGGGCGCTCGTTCGTTCATTCGTTCTTTCGTTTGTCCGTTGCTCCGGTCCGGCCCTCCTCCTCCTCCCCCGCCTCCGCCCCTCCTCCCGGCCTCGTGCTTTTTGCGCGTGGTTGGAGTGGTTGAGCGCCGATGGCGACGATCCCGGGCGGCGTGGCGCCATGACGGAAACCATTTTAATACGCGCCCCCCTGCAGCTGAGACCTGACAAGCTAACCAGATTTTAGGTGGTTACCTCTGTCGCCCGCTCGCCCGCTCGTCAGCCCGCCCTTCGCCGCGACGCCCCTTTTTCCGCCCGGCGCCCAGCGGCCCAGGATATAGTTCCCGCTCTGGCCGCTTGCGCTTGTATCTTTCTTCCTCCCCCTCTCAGGCCACCCCTTCTCGCCTTTCGGCTCGGGCTGGCTGATCGAATTCAGCCACAAATAAGAGAGTGAGTCAGTGGCCGGAGGGAGGGCGGCGGCGCTCGGTAACGGAACTCGCTCGCTTTCCAGTCCAGGCGACGACCGCCGCCTCGGCACTTTTCTATTCGATTCCGGGTTCTGCTTCCGGGTCAGACATTGTTTGCCCGTCAAGGCGCGCAGCCACCCAGCAGCCGGGCGGCTTCGTCTTGTGTCAGCGCGGAGTCCACGGCGACTAGTGGTTGCCCTGCTAGTTGCTGGCCACCTCCGTGGGCGTGCCATGGAGAAGCGTGGCTCGTGGTGATTTCTGGAGCTGCGGCGAGCTGGCTCACGGCGATCGAGTCCGGGGCAAGCAAGCAGGCGTCATGGCGGGGGAGCACGGGGAAGGCGTCGGTCGGTGCATACTGGTTGGGCTCCACATGGACGCCGTCGGCAAGGACCTGCTCCGGTGGGCGCTCAACCAGGCGGCGAGGCCGGGAGACCGCGTCGTCGCCGTGCACATTTACCGCAAGTCCGGTTGGTATCTGCCAACAACTCGATCGCCATGGCAGTTCAAAGTGGCTGGGAATCATCAGCGTTCTTTATTTTCTTGACATTTTTTCCCTTTGGTTATGGTTGCAGACCTGTGCAAGACGAACACTCTGAGGCTGATCAGGACGCTTGACGAGTACCTGGCGGAGTACGAGTCCCTCTGCAGCCGGAAAGAGGTAAAAGCAACCGGGATGGGTCAGACGAGACGAGCAGGCGCTGATTATTTGTTGCTACGGAGCTGTGTGCCATGCTGCTGCTCCCGATTCAACTCACATGCTTACCATTGATTGGGATTCGTGTCAGATCGTTCTTGTCGGCCGGGTGACGCCGGGGAGCTCGATCCAGAAGGAGCTGGTGAAGGAGGCCAAGCTCTGCGCCGCCATGGTCGTCGTGCTTGGCGCCAACAAGAAGTACTTCGGGTAAATAGGCGCTGGAAAATGGAAGCGACCTTTGTATGATCCAACTGTTTCTCTCGTCACCATTCATCAGCATTTTTTTTGGTTGGTTGGTTGCGATTTCTCAGAGGGTCGACCTGCCTGGCCAAGTACTGCGCCAAGAAGCTGCCGCCGACGACCACCGTCGTCGCCATCCAAAACGGCAAGCCCGTCTTCGTCAGGGAGGCCCCCAAGCCGCCACTTGGTAACGGAGCGCCTATTAATCTGAGCAATTAAGCGTGGTTGGCTTGGCTGCGGAGACTTGGTTAGCGAGTCGCTAATCGTTTGGTGGCGGGCTGGTGTGGTGTTCGCGCAGGAGCAGAGCCGAAGCCGGTGCTTCGCACGGTGCTGCACCCGAGCGTGGGGCTGGAGCCCAAGGTGATCATCCCCAACCCGCGCCGGAGCGCGCGGTCCATGGACTTCGACGCCGAGGGATTTGGCCACGGCGCCGCGGCCGCGCCGGCGACGAAGTCCATCGACGACGCAACAAAGGGCGCCGGCGGCGGAGTTGCGCTAGAGCAGAGGCTCGGGTGGCCTTTGCTCCGCCGCGCGCACGCCGCAGCCGCGGCGGCGGCGGCCGTCACCGCGCCTGGCGCCAAGGAGCAGCAGGAGCCGCGGAAGCAGTCGGTGGTTCAGTGGGTGATGAGCCTGCCGCGGCGGACCGCGCCGTCGGAGTCCCCCGAGCCGCCGCACGCGGGGGCGGGGCTCGCGTCGGAGCTCAAGGCAATGCTCGACGGCGGCGGCGCGCGGTGCCGGTGGTTCCGCTACGAGGAGCTCTACGACTCCACCAACCACTTCTCCGCAGGTTCGGTTTCCTCATCGTCAACCTCGCGCCTTTCGTCTATCTCACGATTCGGCGCCGTCACCAGCCCCTCTTCTTTCTCGGCTTCCTCGCAGAGAACCTGATCGGGAACGGCGGGAACAGCAGGGTGTACAGGGGCAGCCTCGCCTGCGGGAAGCAGGTGGCGATCAAGCTGTCCAAGGCGTCGGCAGAGGCGTCCAAGGACTTCCTCCGGGAGGTCGACATCATCACCAAGCTCCAGCACCACCGTATCGTCCCGCTGATCGGCGTTTGCGTGGAAGGCCCCAACCTCATCTCCGTCTACAGCTACCTCCCCCGAGGCAGCCTCGAGGACAACCTGCACGGTACCAACCGCACCCATCTCGTTTGAGCTACACATTCAGTCGTGTTCATGTGAATTCAGTCAGCCCCGAAAACCAATTCTCCTCGGTACGGCGGATTCGGTTCTAAGCAACCTGGAATTCTGCAGACATCGATCCGTGCAGGACGCTAGCACTAGCAGTTTGTTTGTTTTTTTACGAAATCAGTCGTGTTCAGAACAGTTGGAAGGTGTGGGAGCAGTTGTGATTTGTGACTTGTGTGAGGAGCTCTAATTCTTCGCCCCCTGACGTCTGAATCTGATGACGCTTCTTGGTGTCGTCTGCAGGGGAGAGGTCAAAGCCGGCGCTGTCATGGCGGAACCGGTACAGGGCGGCGCTGGGGATCGCGGAGGCCCTGAGCTACGTGCACTCCGGCGGCTCGCGGCCGGTGATCCACAGGGACGTCAAGTCGTCCAATATCCTCCTCACGGAGGAGTTCGAGCCCCAGGTCAGTGCCAGCACCGACGCGCCACCGCGCACGCATGGTTTTTCGTTTGGACCCGGGCACTGACGACCACAAACCCTGAACTCGTTCCCCCTCTCGTGGCAGCTCTCCGATTTCGGGCTCGCGATCTGGGCGCCGACGAACCCGACCTCCCTGACGCACAGCGACGTCGTCGGCACGTTCGGGTACCGTCTCTCTCCGACTCCAAGCTTGGTCGCCGCCGTGGCGCACGGTGCTGTGTGGTGTGGTTCGTCACAACCGGAATTGATGGTGTTTGTTTCCTTCCCCTGTGCGCGGCAGGTACCTGGCTCCGGAGTACTTCATGTACGGCAAGGTGACCGACAAGGTGGACGTGTACGCCTTCGGCGTCGTGCTGCTGGAGCTCCTGTCCGGGCGGAAGCCCATCAGCGGCGACGGGTCGTCGCCCAAGGGCCAGGAGAGCCTCGTCATGTGGGTAAGATTTCACATCCTGCTCATCCACGCACACCCGTATCTCTTTCTGCTCCAAGTAAAATAGGCTTAACGATTGTGCGCCCCGTTTTGTTGCCACGACAGGCGACCCCGGTGCTTAGCAGCGGCGACATCTCGGACCTGCTGGACCCGACGCTGGACGTGAAGCACGACGAGGTGGAGGTCAGGCGGATGGCCACGGCCGCGTGCCTCTGCCTCCGGAGGTCGGCACGCCTCAGGCCGCCGATATCGCAGGTCAGCCATGCCTCCGTTCAGCTCAGGCCGTGCAATCTGCATTTCGACCGTGCATTTCACTGACCATCTCCTTGTGCCGGGCAGGTACTGAGCATACTGCGAGGAGAGAGCACGGCGAGTATTGACGACCATGGCAGCGCCGCGGAGGCAGACTGCCTGGACGACGAGGCTTACCCGGCGGCGAACGTGAGGTCGCACCTGGGCCTCGCGCTGCTGGACGTGGAGGAGTCCGAGTCCATCTCAAGCACGGAGCACAGCAGCGGCCTCAGCCCGTTGGAAGAGTACCTACGGGAACGGTGGAGCCGATCGTCCAGTTTCGACTGATCGAGGCCCCCAATTTTGCGACATGTTTTTTTTCGTTTTCGCCCCCGGTATGCTTTGTTTGTTGTTTGGTTTTTGTTACCGGGACCGTGTACAGTACAGAATCAAAGAATCATCAGAGCCAAATTTTCGGCAACAAAAGAGATCATCAAAGCACCACGGTTGTTATTTCACGCAGAAAATGGCGACAAAATTAGCAGTTATCACTGTTAATTTATAACAATACTGGAGGTTGTGGATAGAACAGATACAGCGTGTCATTCAACAGTAACTGCCTAGAAAAGTCACTTGCAGTTCAACTGCATACATAACAAATGTGAAAGAATTCATCAATATTACATCAAGTTCGTCATAACACAATTGTCCTGAAACGAAGAAACAATCTCTGGAACAAAGCTGGAAAACTGCAGCAGGGAATCATTATATCCCACATCCACACAGCTCTCTCCCAACATCTCTTCTACTTCTCATCTACCTCACCATGCGTTTAAAACGGGATAACATATGGCATCGAGTAGATATGGAGGTCTGGCAAAAAAGTCGCCCTGGGTTGCAACGAATGATGCTGCTCCATCGTTTGGACAGGTACTGAACTATCACTTGCTCTGCATGTCATGCTGGCATCAGAGTTCCTTGTACTGCCAAGCAGCCAGTCTTGCTTGCCAAGACCTGAGCCTTCCATCTCTACCGAAATTGGATTCCAGGTAACAAACAGATCGCTGTATTTCTTCTCTTTCTTCTCAGCCTTGCGTAGTTTCTTTTGATCTGACCGGGACAGCTTCGGCTCCTGCACCACAGCAGCTTCAGCATTCCTACCAGAGAAGCAAGGCTCTTCTTTGGGCAAAGAGGTGGTTGGCTCCTGTTGCTGCTTGAGGACAGGCAAATCCTTAGGTTTTTGCAGCTGGGGAAGCTGTGGTGCTTCTTGCAGTCGAACAGCAGGGGATCTGAATTCCTTCTCTGCTACCTTCATACTAGCTGCTGGGCTTTTTCTTTGAATCTCCCCGGATGACAACTGAGCATCTTTCTGCAAAATCTTAGCAGGTTGATGTTGAACTCTCTGCGTCATCTTGACAGGTTGAGCAACAGATCCTCTAACAGTTCTTAGAGGTGAAGGGTCCACACTTCCCAAAACCTTTGGAGGTTGGTCAGATTTTTCGATTGGTGCCTTCACAGATAACTGGGGATCAACTGATTGTCTCACCTTCATTGGCTGGGGGACAACTCTCTGCATAGTCTTTGCAGGGGGGCCTGTAATCACTCGTTTTTGTACTGCTTGAGAATCTCCGCTGATCCTTTGATGTGCTTCTGTACCTCTTACATTCGGTTGATTGCAATGCTGGATCGAACTTTGCTTGCTCAACAGGGAACCCAATCCCATTTGTTGAACAGATGGTTGCTCAATAACCCTTGGTTTCTCTAACCCAGCTGCTGGGGAATCTTGATTACTTTTAATCTTGATTCGGAGGATGTTCCCTGTATGATCACAAGCTGGTATGAACAAAATCCCGAAACAAGAATATAATTTCCAAAATAACAAAACTACAACAATGACCTCACCATTCTTAGCGTGGCTAGGACTGGGCAGGACAACCTTTCTTCTCTTGCTGCTGTCCTGCGAGCTCTCAGGGGAGTCGCGCACCATCTGTACAAAACTAGGAGCTCCATGTTCTTCTGATAACCCACTCTTCTCCAACTGCTCAACCGTTTCTTTGGAGACCTTTTTAGGCTCCTGACCAGCAGTGCTGATATCTTCATGCTTCCTCTTCTTATGGCTGTGCTTTGAATGTTTAGACGTCTCACCCTTCTGGAGAGCTTTCTTGTCACTCCTTTTCTCTTTCTTTTCGGCCTTTTCCCTTACTTTCTGGAGCTTCAGCGACCAGAGTAATCGTCAGTTCTGATTTAGAACGGACGATGGGAATGCAATGCAGCATTTGGGCAAAATCATAATGTATTTTGATACTTACACAAGCGCACAACAAGGAACAAATATAGCATTAGCACAAAAGTGCTACCAATTACAATTCAGACACAAAAGCTTCACAAAGGTTTGATCAGTTATAATTGATATGTTCAATACACTGTTAGCCACAGAATTGCTATTGTTACAATCATATTGAAACATATTCCTTTCTTGACAACAGTTAAGACCTGCAATACTGCAAATTCTACATAGAACAAAAAGCTAACATGAACACAATCAAACAAACCCAGTTAGTAGCTACATACAAAATAATGAAAGAATGCAGGCGCCACAGTTACAGTCTAACATATGCTTCATACAACAAAATAGTTAACTCTTATGATCAAACACAAAATGTATCTGACTGGCACATTAGGAAATAAGAAAAAACCAAACACAATGATCCTCAGTGGCACAGCAAAAAGAGACAGGGAATTGATGAAAGAACAACTTCAATTAATTTAGCTGGATACAATGCCAATGCAAAGCTTCTACTTGCTAAGCATATATAAAAAAGATCCAAGCATACAAAATACAAATCATGTAATGAAAAATGCCAATTGGTCCTTTTTAGCAAGCCCATATACAACACATTTTTCTATAATTGAATAAATTCAATTGGTATGAAAATACCAAACAAAAAAAATCGGCAGAGAAAATTTTTCAGAATTTGAGCAGCAAGATAATTGGCATGTCTCAGAAAGCAGTTGCTATCCGTAAAAAATATGTTATAGCCGACCACCAGTTTCAGCATACCGATCTCTCATCTCGCCACCAACAATTTCAGGAGATTGAATGTAGATATGCAACAATCAATTTAACCAAATTTATTATTTAGTTTTCATTCAATCTCCATGTTAACTGTGGACCCAAAGAGTTGAAAATTTGAGATAACCTTCCTCGACTAATGGCCATGCCACTAAAAATTTCAATTCGATCTGTACGACCTCGCGCAGGGCGCAATATTTAGAAACTTCCCTCCGCCGCTAGGGTTAGCTTCCCAGCACGTGCGATCCCCAAATCACACACGCACAAACCACAGATCCGATCAAAACCTAACAGGCAAGAACAAACGATCCGGCACGTGCGTGTGTAAATCCGATGGTTCAACAAACCTTAGCGGTCGTCTCCGCCTCGGCCACGGCCACGGCCACTGGGATTCGCACGTACCCCGGCGGCGGGTAGGGGAAGCACCTCGACATGGCCGACGGGCGACCGCGCTTTACCCCGCCGAGAGAGAGATCACAAGGATAGGCCGCAAGGCAGGCCTAATCGACCGCGAATCGCTCGAAATCGACCGATTCGCGGCAAGGAGCCCGCCGGAAAATTTCGGGCGCGGCGGGATTTGGTTTTTGGCGTGGCGGCTAGGGTTTCGCTACGGAGGGGAAAAAAATCTCGATGAGGGCTGCGAGAGAAGGAAACCAAAGAGAGTCTCTTCGATTGAGAGGGGGTTGGCCGCTATTTAAAGCCGGGGGCGAGGAGCCCGAGTCGTGCGGGGAACTAGCGTGTCCGGCTCGGTTACGCGTTTGTTGCAGGGACGGACTCACTGACAGGTTGGCCAATGCTCCTTGTGGTCCGACATGTCAGTGGGCGAGATGGAGCCAGGTGCCGTGAGGAGCCGTGTGCTGCTCCAGCGCGTCGCGGGTGGGGGCTAGGTTAGGCGGCGGCCCCTGATTGGAGTGGGCGGGTGGGTCCCGCTTGCAGGCGGAGCGCGGGGTGGGGTTGTCCCGGGGCGCACGAAACGTGTGTGCGGTGTCCGCATGGGCCCACGCCGAGGAACCGACCTAGAAGCGTCGGCAACCCGGAATCACGGGCCGCGTGGGTCGCGGACTCGCAGCTTTTGCATTGCCAGCCCAGCCAGGGGGGAAGGCGCGTCCGCCGTTCGCGCAGTTCTGCCCTTCTGCGGTACCGAGCGAACCACATCGGCGGGTGTCGACGGCGAGTTTTTCACGGTGCAAATTTGATCTCTCGGGAAAGCAAGAAGTTTTCAGAATTTTATTTGTCTTGTGAAAGCACTAAGCAGAAATTTACTGCCGTAGCTGTCCGTAACGACGAGCCAGACAAGGAAAACAATCTTCCCACCTAACCAACCGGAGCTTGGTAACAAAAGACATCCCTCGCGTAGCGAGGTTACAGACCTACAGTGAAGCAAAACAATGCTAACCAAAAAGGTGATTAGACTTACAGTAAAGCAAAACAATGCTTAACCAAAAAAGCGTTGGAAAATAAACATGCGCAAATATGGGCACACAAGATACAAATTTAAAACTCTGCTGCAAGTGGTCGCATGAAGTAGCAACCAGACAGACTATCATCAATTCTCGAACCCATAGCCATCAGCTGTTACAATAATGGTCTGAATCCCCACAGAAACCAGCCACCACGATACAGACGTCTTGAGAATTACATGAGTCGCAAATATAAGATAACGCAGCACAATTCAAGTATGATCGACTTAACAATCTTCAAACATAGTTTGGGAAGCACAAAATCTAGTAAACAAGACACCATCACCAGTCCAAGCCTCTGAAAAATGTGTCCTTGAGGCCCATCACACTGAAAGGTCTTTGGTAAATCAGATGAGAAGCTTCTCAATAGAGTCCTGCAATTCAATAACTTTAATTAACCTACTGAGATGTAAGATAAAATACCTACTGAGATGTGGGTACAAGATAAAATACCAAGTACTAGTATTACAGGATATCAGTACCTTGAGAGACTGAATAGGCTGTTTCAGCTGGCTACCCTCATTGCTGGTGACCGAGCAAGCGATGACCGGCCTTGTCACACCACAAGCACGACCAAGAGCTTGCTTCGATGGAACAAATACATATGGCACGTTCTGTACATAGCAAGGACAAAATCAATTAAACAAGGTGATTGGCTATATGGCACTATCAACTGGCAAGCAAAAGTGATGTATAATTTTCAGGTCATTAAGAAAAATTTCTATAAACTAAGGGAGTGTTTGTTTCCTCCATAGATTCTATAATCTAGCTTAGCATGGTAAAAAAACTACCATGGACCACCAAAATAATCCCAAATAAGCTGCACATGGGTAACCATAATGTATATAAGATAGGTTATATAATCTATGTGGAAAACAAACAGGGCCTTAGAGTGCACTGCAAGGCTGAATAATCAATACATGCCCGTTAACCACTGATAAAGTGTGATATGCTGACAACATTAAATTTCTAAGAAACCATAACCACTGGCATTGGCGGATACAAAAAAGGCATTGGCGGATACGACAATCAAGTAAGCAAAAGCAGCTAAAGTAATTACTTCTAGGACCGACTAAACGACAAAGAATGTCCAGTCCAACAGGACTGGCTACAGGCATGAAGCAACCAAGAAGCAACACAATTCCTCTAATAACTGGAACTCAATATAAGCAGTTAAAATAAAAGGCACCAGCACATTCTCGCTTACAATCAAACAAATTCAGGTTTTAACTGTATAGGTAAACAAAGGCAGGCCAGCAAAGGCACTACCACATCATAACATATTCAAAACGAACATGGCATACAGATAAGTGTCCAATGTTACTACGCTCTTACCACCAAGAATAAGAATTATCCAATCCTACAACTAGACCCTCAGCATAAAGAAAAATTAAGTATACAACTACACAATAAGCAACAAGCTAGCAAACCACATACTACTAGATTGCACCAAGCAGCAATAATCACACCACCGCGACATATAACGCCAAACAGAAACAGAACATGAGGGGAAAGCAAATCAGTACCTTATCCTCAGCCAGCAAGGGGAGGTGGAGGAGGATCTCGAGCGGCTCGGTGTCCGCCGCCATCACCACGAACTCCGATATCCCCCTGTTCAGGGTCTTCGTCGCTGCAAGCGATGACAAAAAATTAAGCAAAACACCCCCAAAATTAAGGCAGATGCCCCCTAAAATTAAGCCAAACGCTGATACCTTCGTTGGCGCCCTTCTTGAGCTGCTTGTAGTTGGCGGCCTGCTGGATGATCTCGAGGATGTTAATCGTCAGCTGCGCGTCCGCTAACGGGTACGCCTTCGGGTTCACCGCCTCCTGACTCTGCAAGGGGGAAAAATCATCGACGATTAGAGGGCGGCGGGCTCGATTCGACGGATTCGACGGAGACGACGAGTGGGGAATTCCAAGCAACGACGAGGTGAGGGAGCATACCATTTTCGTGGGAGGCGAGAGCGGTTTCGGAGGAGGAGGCGGCCGCCGCAAGGAGCAAGAGGAATTCTAGGGTTTCGAGGGAGGCGCGGTGGGGCGGAGAAGGGTTTATCGTTGGCTAATATAAGCGGAGCCGCCAGAGGCCGGTAGCACAGGCGGCGGTGTGGAATGGGCCAGATAGACAGCGGCCCATCCTAAGTTCGGGCCTAGGGTCCAAAACACAGATTTCAGAACTTGGATCTCAATTTTTGACACTGCTATCACAATGATATATAGGGTCACCCTGGGTCAGTGATATATGGGACAGGGTGTTAAATTCTGAAAGGCTCACGAATTGAGATCCAAATTCTGAAATCTCTCGGTCCAAAATGCCCTGGTGCTGTCTTCTTGGTCTCGACTCGAGTCTTACAACAGTGTCTCCTCTCACCTGGCACGTTTCTCGTTATCAAAAAATTTCACCATTTTTCACCAAATCACCGGATTTAAACATTTCCTAAATGGAAGTCAGTGCTGTGAGCTATGAGNAACAGAGGGAGTAGACGAACAGCGAACTCACTTCACTGCCCCGTGTCCGTACATGTGGAATCTGCAGATT
>JAZFNS010000061.1:258-10414 GCA_037127165.1 Alloteropsis angusta | reverse complement strand
TTTCTAAACATAGTATCTTGCTTATTTGGCAACATAGACATCATCTATGGACACCATGGGTTGGGGACGGCCTAAGGTCTCAATTTAGTTTTGACCACCAAACCAGA
This sequence comes from Alloteropsis angusta, assembly GCA_037127165.1. NCBI lineage: Eukaryota > Viridiplantae > Streptophyta > Magnoliopsida > Poales > Poaceae > Alloteropsis > Alloteropsis angusta. The sequence goes on along the minus strand of JAZFNS010000061.1, from coordinate 10,307 downwards.
AAACCAGAAATCTTTGAGCGGTTTTGTTGGATGGTTTTGCGGATGTACATGCCACGTGGCAATATAATCCAGTATCCTCTCTCTCCTCTCCACTTGTCAGTACCCCCGGCGCCAATCATGGAATGTGTTGGTGCAGGTGCACCCAATTAATCTTCTCGATTACCACAAAAGATAAAAATTATTCTTCTCGGCCGCGACCACGCTCCATCTTTCCCTGTGACCCTGAGTCTCGCTCTCCCTTCTCACTCTTTCCCAGTCCCAGCAAAGAACAGAAAGCAGAGAAGAGAAAAGAGGAAAGAAAGAAGACCCACGAGTCAGAGTTGGAAAAGGACTGATGAGTGGCGGTGCGGTGCAGATCTGGAGCTTTGCTCGAGGTTATATTTTGGCCCTCTTTGACAGGGCTCCAAGAGCCACATCCGGTATCATTGTGGCCACACCTCCTCTGTTCCTTTGGAGTCCCAATTCTAAGACGCCATGCTTGCCATCGAGACTCTTGTGGCTATCTCCGTGGCGAAGATGGTAGCTCAGAAGCTCGCCAGCTGCAGTCTTGCTCCCTTGAAGGTACACTGTTGCAGCCTATTCTGCAGCTTCAGAGATGATCTGGCAGATCTAGAGAAGGAGCTTCTCTGCCTTGAAGCCCAGCTCAAGGAAAAAGACAAGTGGTTATTTGGCATCGACGTTACAGATGACGCCCAAACCGTGCTGGCGCAGAATTGGCATCGAGATGCCAAGCAGCTGGCGTTTCAGATCGAAGACACCATTGATGAGTTTGTCTGCTCCCAAGAGCTCTACCACGAGAGCACCTGTGCTCACAAGGTAAAGCCTTCTGCTTTGGTTTTTTACTTTTTAGTTACTTTGCAGCTGGAATTGAGTTACCAAGTTTTTTTTTATCCTGTCTAGTCTCTAATTAAAGCCATAATCCATATTAAAAGGATGTCCTATTGTCAGTTGTTTCAGAGTATTTTCACTTCTCTGCATCAGAATAGTGTTCCCTAATCCCTACCTAGCTACTTTCAGAAACAAATATATCACAACTCTGTTTTAGCTTTTCCCATATTTGTTGTTTTCATCTTTCCAATCAATCGTGTTATCCGACACTCAACGATAAAAGTAGAAGTAAATAGAGAAATTTCTAGATTTTTCTTGATTTCTAAAAAAATTGTCTAAGCTTCACATAGATACAACAACTATTGTGACCTGTCTAGCCCGCATATTAACAAAAAGTAAAAAACTGCAGGCATCATTACTCTGTTCGTACTCGAATCCGATTGCGGCTAGAGTTTGGACAGTCAAAAGGATGATATCAGAGACAAAGAAACTGAATTCAGCCATCAAGTTAAATGAGCGATATGGTACTGGATCTACTAGTATTGGTTCAGAGTCAAGAAATTTTGTTGAGAAAGAGACAACCTCATATGATGGCCCTGATGAAGTCATCGGTAGGATGAACGATCTGGAGGCTATTGTGGACACTATAAAGGCATACGCAAGACGACTTTCCATTATCGCCATAGTTGGGCCTATAGGTGTTGGGAAGACATGCCTTGCACGGTTAGTGTTCAACCATCTTGATAGTGTGAGCAGATTCACTCGCAGGATTTGGGTTTATGTACACAAGTCTTGTTCCAGAATTGATATCAAAAGAATTGGGAGACAGGTAGTTTCGCAGGGTCTTCTGCCAGGTGAGGAAAGACCGAATGCTGATTACACGATGCAGGAAATTACGACTAAGGTTCATGACATACTGAAAAGAGAAAGATGCCTCATCGTACTAGATGGCTTGTGGGGCACAGATGATGATGTGCATTCACTGAAACAGATGTTCACAAGTTGTGGTGAGGAGACAGAAAGCGTAATCATGGTGACAACGCACAACGAACAAATTGCTCAACACATGTCAACTCTTCCGCTCTACAGATTGGCTCCTATGCTTGAAGGTGATTATTGCTCAGATATCTTTGTGAGTGCATTGCGTGGCCGCAATTCGCTGTTCCCTAGGTACAGAAAGGAAATTATTTCAAGGTGTGAAGGCATACCTCTTGTTGCTGATTTCCTTGGTTCTATTGTACGTAGCGGTGGATGGGATCAGCGTGCCGTTTGGGAAAATGCAAAGGGAAAAGACTTGTGGAAATTAGAGGAGGATTATGCTACTACACTAAGCAAGGAGTTGAGGTTATTTTCTCCCTTCAGGCTAATGTTCTACAATATACCTCATGGCCTGAGATTGTGTTTTGCATATTGCTCAATCTTCCCTAGAGGATCTCGTATTCATAAGAGAAAGCTTATTCAGCAGTGGCTGTCACTTAACATGCTTGAGGCTGCCACGCATGGGTCTGTTACAGCTGAAATGAGTGCAGAGAACATCGTAAGGCAACTAAAGGCTATTCATCTCCTTCAGGTAGGAGATCCTTTAATTTATAGTATCGAGTGTTGTATCCTTGCAACATAGACCAAATGGTCCATCTTCAATGCCCAATGAAAGAATGGACAAATTTTGATCCAGTCCAACTGTTTTCTCTTAAGAGAAAACAACTTGACATGGACACGAATTGAATTAATGTATGCTTAATGTGATGTAAGCTTAATCTTATTTGCTTCTTCAGGTCGATGATGATGCTGAAGGAAGCTCCAGCGCAACAGGTGAGGTACTACGCATGCATTATATGGCATATGAACTGGCCCGTTTCATCTCGAACAAAGATATCCTTGTAGTTTTAGAAGGTGAAGAGGCAGTCAGTTCTTTTCCTCAAGAAAAAGAAGAGGCCAGTCAGACATGTTGCTTTTCTCAAGAAAAGGAACATTCCAGTTTGACTTATTGTGAACATCGCTATGCGCAGCTCCCAGCTTTTACCAAGCATCGTCCACAGAAGGTCAGGTCGCTAATTCTGAGACCCACAACCAATCTGCAGGAACACAAACCTGTGATTCTTTCTGCTGTAAGTGAAGTAATCTCAGGAAATAAGTATTTGCGAGTCTTGGATCTTAGCGGATGTGGTATCACAGAACTGCCAGCTTGTATTTGTCAGCTGAAACAACTAAGATACCTTGATGCCTCAAAATTGGACATGAAAGAACTGCCTCGTGTGGACAACAGCTTGAGAAAACTCGTTTATCTGAACCTACAAGTCTGCCGCAGTCTTCAGTGTGTGCATGAATCCTTTGGAATGCTTCCTAGTCTAAAATATCTTAATCTATCACTGTGTGTTGGACTTTCCAAATTGCCTGCATCATTCAAGAGACTTAGATCGCCCCGGCAAGATTGTACAATTGACTTGTCAGGCTGCCAGGAAAGTGTAGTGGTACAGTTGAATTCTGAACTGCAATCTGAGCGAACTCAGCCAGAGCGGGTTTCATATCTTCCTGACCAGAGTCCTCAGGTAGACAAGTATCCAAGTACTGAGCCTGATAAACACTCTCAACCAGAGGACGTACCTTATCCTCAACATGATCAGTGTTCTCAGCCTGACAAGGTTCCAGATCCTCAACCCAGTCAGCACCATCAGACAGAAATATTTTCCATAGAAGACAAAGTTACAGGAAGCCATCCAGGGCTTCCATTGGTTACAGCAAGCCACACAGGGTTCCCACTGGAATCAACTTCTCCGGTAGATGTAGCTGATGAACAAGAGGAATCTCAGGTACTTGACCGTTTTTCAGACACAATGCTTGTTATGGAATTGTGGCGTGCTGAAAATAGCTATACCTTATCCAATTCATAGGACAAATAACCTGAGGGTTGCTTCTATTTCCTTTTTCTTGTACATATAAAACTCTAATGCTGTCTTGGATAATCAAGCTTGAAGTTCAAAGGGTTGTGCCTATAAAAAAGAACACTGAAAGAAGGGACAGAAATACTCAGCCTATAAAAAAGAACACTGAAAGAAGGAACAGAAATACTCAAGTAACTTGGTATATAACTGTTCTACGAAAATCTTTTAAAAGTTTGCCCTAAAATCACTATTGGTGTGGTGGAGACATGGGTGCATGATTCCATTTGCACCAACTGGGGGTAAAATCCTGGTGTCCACCTATTTAGATGTTTGTAAGTTCAATGCTTGTGTTCATCCCTAGTTGGTGCAGATGCTAGAGTTAGGCTCTCTTCGTCTGAAAAATATAAATATCCTAAACCGTGTACTGCACGAAAAGAATCTTTGCACTTACATGTTTTACCGGCTGACATCATGATGCTCCTCTCTGTGTCCATCGCAGGAAGCAAACCGAGGACATCATGCATCATTATCGCCAAGCAACTCAATAATTGGGGTTCCGTATGATGGCAAAACAGCAGGTACATTGTCCCAACTACATCCTCCGTTTCCTGCTCGAACAAAGCTCCACATACTAGTGCATCTACATGGACGTCAAGGGATTCCAAAAGTAACCTGCCTATTATTCCTGTTTTATCAATGTTCTTGACAAAATGAAATCAAAACTCGAGCGACCAATTTGAGCAAATATAGAAAGATTTGATAATTTCACTGATAATATGTTCATCTTCAAAATTATATCGTTACGCTAAATTTTCAAATTAAACTATACAGCAAATCAGTGGAAATAAACAAAAAACAAAAAGGTTAATCCTTATAAACGAAATTCAAAGAAGTGCAGTAGTCATCACCCATTCACCAATAGCAGTTCTTGTGTTTGAGAAAAAAACATGTTAGTAGTGTGTGACAAGTGGCGCCATTGACTGTGCATACCTCTTCCCACCAACGGGGTTGCTCTTGCCCCTGCTAGAGTGCTTATCTAGCCATGTCGATAATTAAAGGATTTTCTTAATTGATTGCTGTATTAGCCTACACCAACTTGCTTGGAACTGAAAGGCTTTGTTGTTGTTGTTATTGTTGTTGATTGCTGTGTTGGTCGCGTTTGGACCTCAGCAGGTATGAGGGGTTTGTTTTAGGCTTTTAGCTGGATGTAATGGTACTTCAGTAGTTTATCGGGGATCTTTCCGACTGCTTTTGCTTTTCCTTTTTCTTTTCCGTTCACTTGCTTTGTTTACATCATTGTACTCTACTTTGGATCACTTCCCTTTTCCAACTTAATATAATTGGAGACAGCTCTCCTGTCGGTTTGAGAAAAAAAAGTGTATTTTGGATTTATTAAAGTCTGGAACCAATATTTCTTTGGATCTACAAAGACGAGTCAAAGTTGAGCCTAAGTGTAGCTGATTTACACCCAAACACAGGCTCATTTCAATTAAAATAATAAAGGACTGGAAGTCTGAATTGATCCCACAAACTGCTGAAACAGGGAATTTGATTTTCAGCATGCACAATTCTTAGTAAATGAGCACATAGGCACGTAGATGATTGGCCAGTTCTTGCGTAAGGCAAGGTAACAATTAATTGGTACAATTATTGGTCCATCTGCTCTGCTTGAATCCAAACATGCAAGCACTCAGCCTAAAGTCAAAATCAAATGCTAGGTGATGTAACCAGCTCTAGTATTGTTTGCCTCAACTTACAGATTCTAGTGTTGCCTGAAACTAATGATGTGAACATGCTTGTGATTTGCACACAGAAACCAGAGGAGCAGCCATACCATCTGCTTCTCGGCAATCAGGTCTGGTTGAATCAGTTAAAAAGCATGGCAATGGTACTGAAGTCCACCAACCCTTTCAGAGCTCAGTTCAATCCCCAGGTGGATGCCAGGATTTAGATGGCACAAATCAGAATCATAGGAAAGCAAAAAACACGGCAGCTAAAGAAATTGCTCCGGTGGTTATCAGCAACCAACACAAACATTTGCAAATCCCGCCTAAGCTAGAGAGCTCTAGCTCTTCAGCTGATGTCAATGGTTCAAAGCTTGTATACATTGTAGAGGTAAGCACACAACTTTTAGAAAATTGGTACTAAAATTGTACAATATCTTATTATTTATACCTATTGTATTATATTGAAGCAACAACCTCAGCATCCAGCACTCTTACATGATAAAAAGGGAGGTTACAATGCATTAGGTTCCTCGAAAATCAGCATGCCTTGTCTAGGTCATAGAATAGTCCAAACCTTTTTTAAAAAAGTGCAAACTAGTTCTGAAAATAAGTATAAATATGATATCTGGTCCATTCTGTAAGCTAAAATGACAGAAATGACCAACCTTTGTTACTCCCGCTAAGTAGCTCACTCTTCTTTTTTCTTATATGCTAAAATCATTTCGTCAAACAGAGGAGTATTCGTGGGTGTAGGCCTGAATAGACGATACCATATAACCACTATCATAGGATCGAATTGAACAAAATGAATAAAAGGGCCACTAACAATATTTTATGTTTGGAATTGAACTGGAATTTTAGCATAGCAAGTTAGGAGTCTTTTTTTTATTGAAGCAAGTTAGGAGTCTTTTTTTTTATTGAAGCAAGTTAGGAGTCGCAATTGGCTAAAATATCAAAAAATAGAAAATTACCAAGTTAGGAGTTCATATTTTAGTTACTTTTTTGGCCAATGCAATTGAATAAACATTTTCTAATTATAAGCATGTAGAGGTATATATTATTGAAACAACTGTACATACAACCAAACAATGGTTGCTCCCTGGTGAAACTTACAACCTGAATTAAACTTTTTTACTTTCCAATGGGCCTGTTGTTGTACAAAATCAATGAATTTTGTTTCTTGGTATAGAAAAACACTAGTGAAGAAATAACATCCAACCCTAATGGACAAGAGATGATCGAAGGATAGGTTTTTTTTCATCCTACTTATTGAGATCACATGGCACAATGGCTTCAGGCATCTACCCCACGACTAAGCATGGTAATAAAGACAACAGGTATGACATCCTGTACTCCATTAGTTTCCTACTTCCTATTAACGAAGAACAAGCAAGCTAGAATCTTTATGAAGGCAAACCAAAAGGAGAATAAATGAACAGCTTGAACAAACCATAAATCTTTGTAAACATTAAACCAGCCTCATTAATGATTGGAGCACAACTATGTCTCTTCTGATCTGCAGGAATTAGTTATTTATTTCCTTTGAAAATGTGGCGCTTGAGATAGGATCTAAGTTTTTCGACACATTTTTTCTGCAATTGTATCATAAAAAAACTGATTCTACTTAACAATACCTTATTTTAGAATTAAGAGACTGGAATTCTGTGAGCACACAGAGCAATTAATGCTGCAAACATATATAACAGTACCTTACGTTTATGATAATCTTCTACTAAAGGTAACCGTCCACTTAGAGGCATACTAGAACGGCAACGTTGCCCTGTGGAGAAGCTTGACGTGCCGGAGAATAGGGAGTCTGAATGATGAGAACATCAGGAGAGCACGTTATGCAAGATACAAGTGAGATGTCAGACAATATGAAGGATGAGCATGTGCAGTGAAGTCTATGAACGAGAAAGGACTATTGCCGATTCTCAATGCTATGTTCAGAGCTAACTGGGTTACCTTGTTTAATTATTTTGCTGAACTGATTCTCGTCATCAGCACTTCCCATTCCCTGAGATGCAGGAAGCAAGAACCACCAAGTAACAAGCAAGCGGAACGCAAGACACGCGCCGAGTACAGGAACAGCTATTACGGCTACCAACTGAAGATGAAGAGATCCGGCTGGAATTCCTCTAACCAACATGTTGATCCCTTGTGCTCGCTCGCGTGAGTGGACGCCTGAGTCCTGACCTGCCCCTGCCCGACTGCCGGTCCCTGGAATGCGGCTGGAGCCGTAGCCATGGGCAGGGGTGGATACCTCACACTCACACCTCACAACCCCCGGCGGCGGCCGGCGGCCTCTGGAGCAGGAAGAGACTGGATATTTGCCATTTCCACTAATCTCACTGGGCCCTAGGTTGTTGAACATATGGGCTGGTAGGGTTGTCCATAAGTGTTACGACTGGGCTGCAAATTCTTCCGAGCCCAAGTACTGTATTTGACAACCCAGTCTCTTGCTCCTCTCTGGTATTTGACAATTTGTAAGATTGAAATTCTTGACTTCTTAGGTGCTGGATATACAAGAAACAAAAACTTAAGAACTATTCTTAAAAAATGATCCATAATCTACTTGGTTGTTTAGTAGTATTTTTTTTCAGTTCTGTTTTATGTTTTTCTTGGTCTTTATGTACTGTAGTACTGTAAAGATACATTTACTTTATTTTTAGAGAAGTATTCCATTGTATTATTGTCGGGAGCATAATGATATATGAATCCTCGTCAATAATAATTAAACAGCTACATCTGGTGAAATTATATATAATTACTATTCTAAATCGTGAATTTCGTTTGGTACTTTGGTCGAATGTCGAAATCTTTATTCAGTTCCAAGAAACTCAAAAGTGGGTTTGGTGCTGTGCTACGGAAGTATTCATGCCTACTGTATCTCATGATTTCTAATCTGTAGATGGAAGACTTCCCCGAATAAGGGGGAAGGGGATCCTGCTGGATATAAGAGTTCTTGTTTGAACCTTAATAATGGCACATGTGTATACAAGAGTAGCACTGAAAAACCTAGGAGGTGAGGAGGACTTTGAGCAAGACAAAATGTAGATTTTTTCTCGAATACGCAGGAGAACTGCGTATCATTGTATTTAAGGAGAAGAAAAAGGACCCGTACAAAACTTCACCCCTCACTCCGGACCAAGCTGTGAGGGGTTGATTTACAAATGAGGTTTGATCCTATGATAAACACACGCACTTGGTGAAACCTGACCCTAAACTAAAAAACCAAACACTTCAACTTTCCACTTCTGCTGCCCCAATGGCTAAATCTTGCATAGAGTGAGCTCCAGCCAGGCACCACAACTGTTGTTCGTCTTTGAACTGACACATAATGCTAGAGATATTAGGACTAGCACCATTAAACACACATGAATTCCGGTGTTTCCATAATGCCCAAGCGCCCAAGATGATCACTGTATTGAAGCCCTTTCTTTTGTGTTTCTCTACTTTCTTGCAAGCTTTCCTCCACCACTCCGCAAACACATGCTCATGCCGACCTGGCACGCTGGTCAAGAAACCCAGCGGGGCGAGGACCAGAAACCAAAAATCCCGAGTAAAAACACAGGTGGTGAACTAAGTATGTGTTGGGCGGACTCTTCTTCCTGGTCACAGAGGACACAATGATCAGGATGGGATAGTCCGCATTGGGCGAGCCGGTCAGCACTTTGTTTCGAATTGCTAGCCAAAGAAAAACTTTGCATTTCGCCGGGGATTGTTAGGAAGATCAGTATCATTTTATTTTATTTTATTTTGCAATGGGAGTGTATCAATTAAACAACCTGGCAATGTAGGTCTAGCTTTTAGAACAGGGCATCTCTGAGCCCAGTTGAAGCAAGGAATCAAAGATTGTATAATGTAAACATAGCTTCAAAATTAAACACAAGCATTTCTTTTACGAAAGAGGCGTCAATATTTGTGAATCAAAAGGTTCAGTTTCGGGCCAATACTTTGTCATCAAATGGAAACATGTATAACCGGATATGATTTTATATGGTTCTGAATTCGTGTTCTTCAACTCAAGTTAGCCTTCAAATGAGAACTGATAGGGACCGCTTGTTGTAAATGAAAAATCTTCACTTCATGTTCAAGTCAATCGCGTCATAAGTTTGATGTGGCCACCTTAAATATCTACAAAATTTAAGGCGAGAATCAGGGATTGTGATGTTTCACAACTCTACCAGGACAAGCAATGAACATGATGACCTTAAGTATTCAGTTGTGCTGGACCTACAGAGATAAGCAGCATTGACTGAAGTACATGATGACTGATAAGTGAGACACCCATGACCCATGTGAGCATTTGACTTGGAAAGGTCAAAGCCTGTTATATGAAAATTCGATTATATTTGACCAATTAAAGGGACAGAAAATCATTTTATAATCGTGTTCAGACACTTAGATACTCTAACTGAATTGGGTATCAACACTAGTTCCTGCTGCGTGCATCCATGATCCATCTCTGAATGGGTACGAGCCCGAATATAATTCTTTGCCCAAGTCACCGGTTTCATTCTGTGTAACTAAAAACTTTTGGAGTTATATATATGATTCCTGAATTACCATTGCTCTTGACAATTCCAGAATGGGAAATCATAGTCACTTA
>JAZFNS010035323.1:18226-30491 GCA_037127165.1 Alloteropsis angusta | reverse complement strand
TTTAGTTTGAGACAGGTTATTATTAAAAAACTAGTTAATAAAGGGTTAAAATATAAAAAAAATTCGTGGGAGGGGCGTGTGCATGGTAGCTCGAAAACTAGTTTCTATCCCTGATCCATGCGTGCATGGCCAGGATCAGAAAACATAAGCCCGGCCGACCGAGACGACACTGACTGGCAGCATGGCATTGGTTCCGTTTGGTGCATGTACTTACCCTGCCCCTCGGTTGTCGGAGTAACTTGTTTCTCGAATGACATAACAAATGCTAGCAGTTTAATTGCAGGCGAGTAGCTAAGTAAAATGATCATACGAAATGAACCTATACGCTAGTTGCTAGGAGCTAGTAAAAGGATCGCTTTTCCTATCTTCATAGGACATCATTTCTAGCGCTAGAATCATTCCTCTCGAAAGATCACCCAGAATCAAGGTACGTCTATTACGTTCCAAGGCAAGCACCATCATCGTGCAAAACATGCTTCCCCTCCAATCCTTCTCCTTTTAGCCTGCACACAAACACGCCGCTCGATCCGGTCCAGCAATAATATATGCGGAAGTCGAACTCCTATTCTAATCCATGGCGAGATGAGGAATCGCATCGGATGTCTCGGACTTTTTGCATCTCTAGCTAGGGTGAAGATCTCTGTCTCTCCCCGATGATGTTTCCGGTCGATCTAGCTCGCCGCCTGCGGCCTGCCAGTGGGGGCGAAGCGGACGCGTAGAGCGCACGTACGTGTCCGTAGCCGTACGAGCTTTTGGTTTTTTTAAAAAAAACTTTGCTCTGCCCCGGCCCCCGGGCTCATCTCATCCGGTAAAGAACCTGAACACGACGTGACGGGGCCGGCCGACTGGGTTCCATTCGCGCCGCGGCATGTCGCGCGCTGGTTGGCCCGCCAGTCCGGAGATTGCTCAACGGCGACGGCCGTCCTGGTTGACGGCGGATTGGACTGGGAGATCACCTGGGTTCATGCCAGATATCGATCGCGACGGCGGGTCATTCCAGTCTCCATCGGTGCCCGGGCTTTCGTGGCCTGCCCACGTACGAATTGCGGCCCGCCCTTTCGACGAGAGTTTGTTCGTGTATATAAGCGCCCAGGTGTCAAACAGTGCGGACTAGCAGGGGGTCGGCGTCGGCGTCGATCCAATCGTCCAGAGTTTGTGCACGCGTACAAGTGCCCAGATGTCGAACAATGCGGACACTTGGTGATCCAGACGTGGATCCAGGGTCTGAGGATGTAGAGAGATCGACGCCTCTGTTGTGTGCCCCAAATATCTCTCCACTCCAAATATCTTGAGCAAACACAGAGTGGGATTCATCGACGTGACACATGTGCCAACGTTGATGGCGATGACTTTGCATCCACAAATACAAAAGGGACCAAGAGATGCGCATGATGGGGCTTCCTCTCCTCACTGATCATACTACTATATTTTCATTAGCAGAAAAGAGATACCTCCAAAATAATTATTTTTCGTACTTGGATTTGAAAATTGATGTACGCGAGTAATTAATAGCCGGATCCACAACGTGTTATATGAGTTTCTTTTTACGATATGCATATTTGAAAATAACAAAAGACTAGTATGTGGCCTGTCATAAATATGGATGGATAATTTTAATCAAGCTCAAATACAAAGTGTCCATAATTAATTTTCTAAATAATATAGTTAAATATTGAAATTAAGATCATCGTTTGAATGTAGCAGTTTTCAGGAGACAGGAGAGCACATAATGTTTTATGAATAGTATACCATATGCACAGTTTTGCAGCTTTTCAAAAAACTTGAATAGCATCACAACAGCAGAACAACAAGAAAATTATGTGAATTTAGCAAATCCGGAGTACCACGGTTGATAACACCATACAAAATAATGCATTCGACTCTTTCCATCCTATACAAGGTAGAAAAAAATCACTAATAAATAACTTTATCATAAAATCAGAAAAAGGAAATACATAATTAAATTATCCAAAGATACTCTGATGGTAGGAAATTTTGGCTTCTATATTAGCAAAGAGATCGACACCTATGTTGTCTGTCCTAAATATCTCTCTGCTCCAAATACCTAGAACAGTGGGATTCAGCGACGCGACGCTTGTGTCCACATTGATGGCGAGGACTTTGCATGCACATCTATAAGGATCAAATATCATTACTTCCTCTCTTCACTAACTGTCTTTTCATTAGTAGAAAGAATACGATTTTATAATAATTATTCTTCATTTGTAATTGCGGTTGAGAATTAGTGTACATGAGTAATCTATAGATGGCTACACAATTCATAGTGTGTTATATGAGACATATTTTTTTACAATATGCGTATTTGACAATAAAAAAAGCTACTATGTAGTTTAGTTCCCGTCATACATATGAATGTACAATATACGAAGTATTTATACCTAACTTTTCAAATAATGTAGTTAAATATTGAAATTAAGATCACCATTTGAATACAGCAGTTGAGATTTCGTGTATATACGCAAATCAAAGTGTATCTAGTTCTCTATACAATTTATGTAATTTTACTCCTGACATAAATACGGGTGGACCAACAAGAATTAAATGTCTATAAATAACTTATCAAATAATATAGTCATAAATATTTAAATTTTAAAGAGTTTCTATACAACATTTTGCTTGAGATATTTGTAATATATATATCTAATTTTTCAAATATAAAGAATTATTCAGCTAATAATATAACTTGGCGGGTTTTAGCATTTACCTCTTAGACCATGCATTTCGTGTCCATTAGCTAACAAAGAAGTCTGAGATAAAAACTGATATGAGTAACGCACATGTCTATGATACAAGTTGATATATATATCTATCATTGTAAATACTAAGATATATCATGAGGTTTTAAAGAGCTAATCGAACCTCAAATGCCTCATAAAGCGTTAGACTTACTGCAAGAAAAAACATACGAAAAATAAATCTAAATAACATTAAACATGAGCAGAATTTGTTGTCCTTAGCGATAATGAAAGGAAAAAGATTGGGAAAAACAAACTTAAAGTAAAGGAATAACAAAAGAAAACAAAGGTAAAAGTTACTCCCTTCATTTGTAACTAGATGTCGTTCCCCACTGATTTGACAGGTAATTAATATTTTGTCCTTCCTATTTCACACAGCAATGACGATTCCCTTCTACTTGACAAAATGCCACCCAACAAAAATATGTACTCACTATTATCTAGTTACAAATGTTTCGAGTGTTTTTTTTTTTTGCTAAATGGTAATGCATAGCATGTATTAGCAAGACTTGACTTGATAAGCTAATTAACAATGGCTGACAGACATGTAGAGTCACCTCAGCTAACTCCGTTACATAATTGAGGCAAATGCTTTTTGTGCAAACGATATGTTAGTTGAAGGGTCTGCTGACCCGAAATGCAATTTTCCGGATCTAAGTTTACAAGAAATCTGCCAAATTGTAGGACTCACAGTACAATTCTTTCTTTCAAATAATACAATATTCATGACTACACTATTTAAAAATATAGGTATGGACACAGTGTCTAACAATGCAACGTCAACATGGTTCTAAATAGTCAACTAAACAAGAATTTAAAATCAGACTTGACCTTCTTACCAAATATTGGCTAAACATAATAAACAAAAACATTTTATATTGAGATAATTGGTTTGTGTAATGATGAAATGAAGTATATACAACTAATTGATCCAAACTAGCATTAATATAAATTAGAACCTATTAAATTATTAGCACATTATGTTGTCATAACTGTCACTCTATACACATCCAAACTAGAATACAATCAGCTATTTGTCGTCGAATATAATAGAATATGATATCTACTTTATGTCGAGTATTGAGTAAAACTCAAATGTGGTGGTGGTGTTTGGATCATTGGGCTAAACTTTAGTCCTTGTCACATCAAATAGTATGATGGTAATTAGGAGGATTAAACATGATCTAATTATAAAACTAATTGCAGAAACTCTGGGCTAATTCGCGAGACATATCTATGAAGCCTAATTAATCCATCATTAGTTAATAGTTACTGTAGCATCACTTTGTCAAATTATGAACTAATTAGACTTAGATTTGTCTCGACAATTAGCCTCCATCTATATAATTAATTTTATAACTAATCTATGCTTAACATTCCTAATTAGCATCAAGACATCCGATGAGACAGGGCTACAAATCAGTCTGCCGAGTAAAGTCTCTAGCTAGAAATCTAGCCATCTCACATCCACATTCATATAAGATGCAACCTACCAGTGGCATCAAAAGGAATGTGTACCTACACCCTATATATACTTGGTTGTGTTCTCTTATAAACTTGTCTTGGAGACTTGCTTGTTCTATATTCTCATACCTTCTACCTTTCCTTCTCTATTATATATCGGCAACAAGATCCAGAGGCAACTCCTTTTCTCTCTAGCTTATTAATCTATTGGTTAGCTGAAGATGATGTTCATGGTGGATTGGACTAGGACATCTTCCGATCAAATATGCAGTGTATTTTTTCAACAACCTCTCCATCTAAATATTTTAACTTTTTGTCAAATTTAGGCGCATGTTGCTATAACTCTGTATAATGTTTGTAATTTATTAAAGTCCATATTATGTTCTTATCTAAACAATTTTTATGTTTCTATTTAAAATAATCACTATGAAGTTATCGTGTCACTTAGCTCCAGAGTAAGAACAAGTTCATGCTTTAATTGTTCTTGCTTTAGGCATCTTATATATGGCATCGCTGTTGATGTAGCCGTCTCGGCCGAAAAGGCTACATGCAATTTTTCCACAATTTGTCTCTCTCTTCTTCGTAGTTCTATTCTATCTCTGTAACTATCATTGACCAGTTCATGTTATGTGCGTTATATTACATTCAAGGATTATTAGACTATTCAAACAATTAAATTTCGAGACCTATTAGAGATTCTGATTACATTTTTACACAAAGAAATCATGAGATGGAGTTCCTTACGATTTGCTGCATAATCACGTACACATCCTCTACGAGCTTTACTGCTTTTTGTGACGTCTGGCATCTAGTTCTATGGAAGCATCTTCCAAAACTGATGGCTTGGCTTGATATGTCACCAACCAAGGGTTGCTGATGCTCACGCAAAAGCAAGAATGTCTTTTCACTTTTCTTCGCCTACTACTTAGGTCTTTGTACACAATATTTTCATTAATATTTCTTGCTTGCTACACAATAAGTGGCAATGGAATTTTTTAGAATATAAAAAAAACTAAGTAAAAATCATATATGAGTTAAAAGAGTTTTTATTGAAGTAATAATAATTTTGAAAGTCACCATTGATGGGTAGGCTCCCTGAATGATGCTCATGAGAAATTTGCAGTTGGTGGCAATCACTGCCCTGTGCCCTGACCTGCTAGTTCGAATAATGGATGTACAGCTTAATTAAGCATCTTTTTTCTTTGTCAATGATCACGAGCAGTAAAATGAATCTGCCCCCTTTTTACTCGCAGAGATNGAGCGCAACTTCAGCAAGAAGATCAAGGTGACGCCGCCAACACAGACGCCATTCCATGCATGCATGGATTCGAATTCAGCTCGGGCCGTCCATGTTACTGACCGCGGCATTGTGTTCTTGCGGCGCCCCGACAATGGCAGTACGCTTGCAGGAAGACTCTGGCGGACAGCAGGCCCCGGGTGCGTGGCAGATTCGCCAAGAACGACGACTACGGCGAGCCGTCAAGGGCGCAGACCCACGACGAATACGATCAGATCGTAAGTGATCCGAGTAAATCTCACGGTCAGAGTTTGGACGACATTGAACACGATTTTGCATTGCTTGTTTTCAGGCCGGTTTGAAGGGAGAAGACATGCTCGACTCTGACGCCCTGCAGGCGCACCTCAGCGGGATGAACTCCTACATGTACAACCACACTGTCGAGTCCTGGATGTAGCGAAAGCAAGACGATGGCTAATGTTTCCCGTTTCGGTTTACTAATTTTGTGCAGATTTCAACAGAGCTTTTGGTTTTTTTTGGTTCCATGGAATAATTGATCGTGTATAGGTTATATATAATATAAAGTGCAGTGCCCAGCTTGAGTTGCTATTGAATTATAGATCCACATATTACTGTATACCAATCTGATTTCAACCTGTCGCCATAGACACGGTAATTCAAGGATTCATCCATCAATCTTGCGGCTTCAGTTCTAAAAGCTTTTCCAGCAGATTACTCATCACTCACTTTAACAAAAAATATATCATTTGAGCGATAGATATTATACAATAAATTACCAACCCAACTTATAAACAGATTCAGCCCAATACTATATCCAGCAATTCTAACCTTCACAGATGATTGGTATTCTGAGTTTCCAAAAGCACAATAAAGCCTTCAATGGTAATCTGAGTTTTCCAAAACACTAATGGAGCTACTGGTAATGGTTGCTCCAGATACCCTACAAGTTAATAGATCTATAGAACAGTACTGAAAACACAGACTTAATGGGCGTCATCATTCATGAAAGAACAAATGGTCGCCTGAGCATGAGCAAGATACAACAAAAACAAGATCAGTCACGGAACCAGCCAGCATATTGCCAAATGACTACAAAAGTTTGAACTTCATTCCTGCCCTTAATTGTGTGCTTTCCTCGAGTTCAATCATAATAAAACACTTCCAGGAACAGATAGCTCAAGTACAATTACCAAGTACCATCACCAAAGATGCTCAGGTACAAAACTGCATAGAATAGACCTAAATAAGGAGCACAGGAAAGTCTCTCAACCTCCCCAGATATGCTATCAGACAATGGCGTTTGCTGCGCTAGCAATCCTAGGCCAAAGGTCAGCACACTCCTTGCCAATGGGTCCAGTGATAGCAGATCCTGCAAAAGGAGAAACCAAACGTTTCAGCAATGCTGCCCTGAATCTCCAGAATTAAGAGATTGCATCAAGTAAGCACACCACTCTTACCTTTCATCTCGCCTTTTGGGTTCACAATCACTCCAGCATTATCTGCAAATGCAAATTACAACCTCTGTCAAGTTTCTGCAGTATGGAATCAGAATAAAGCTAAAATAAGCGGATTATGTTCTGAAACTTCTGTGTGATCAATGCAGGAATAGCAGAGGCAAGTAACAAAATCACCAGAATACACTTAAGTATGCTTTCAACCAACCGTTTGAGATAGTTTCATCCCTAAACCACATCATGATGACATCGTCTTACATTCAGGTCACAAACTAAAACATCTAGATTTGAAAAAAAGGATATAGCCAAGCGAAATCTTAGTAGGCATCTAAAGAAAACATCAGGTAGACTACAGATAATCAAGAAGCTAACCATAAGTAGCTACATAATAGTGATATCTGACATTTGTAACAAACTTGTCTAATCCTATACCAAAAGGAGAAATCATACAATGAAATATAAGAAATATGTCCATGGACAGTCCCAAAGTCTCATGGCAGCAATGCCGCTTCCTAAGGCGATGGAATATGAGACCGCTTCTAGATGGAGAAATTCTTTCAAAAAGGAAAGACTCGGCACCAAGAAGATTCCTTGATGACGTTTGCTTAGGAACATGCAAACATCGCAAGTTTGCTCCATATAAAGCTGAAGAACCTCAGTTCTGTCAACGTGTCATTCAATCCATGCAGCTAAAACCAACAAGGGAAAGAGCAAAACATCAATGAAGTGTGTGCTACTAGCCAAGTGTAGATAAAGCAATTCACATTCACAAAGAAAACTTTCTAAACATGCACAATCAGGCAGGCTGGATATTAACAATAAGCTAATCCAAATGTCCTGCTTGCATAAATAACATTGATCTCATAAATGGGCATTCTAACAACCTAATAATGCACTAAGACAAGGGACATAAGACATTAGATAATGGAGTATAAGAAATATATGTCTCATGGCCAGTCCCAAAGTTTCAAGGCAGCAACGCGCTACCTAGGGCAATGGAATATGAGACCACTTCCTGATGGAGAAATTCTTACAAAGAAAGCCTCAACACCAAGAAGCTTCTTTTATGACGTTTGCTTAGGAATATGCAAACAAGGAAAAAGTTTGCTCCATGTAAAGCTGAAGAACCTCGGAGTCCTTCCGTCATTGACTGTCATTCAATCCATACTTCACAAGCCAACAGAGAAAAGAACAAAACAAGCAAATGAAGTGGTTGCCACCAACTAAGAGCAGATCAAGCAAATCACATTCAAAAATAAAAATGTCCAAACATACAAAATCAGTAAGGTAACTAAAAAGTACTTACAAACTGAAAGAAAGCTGTATACAAGAAATATATGTCTCATGGCCAGTCCCAAAGTTTCATTGCAGCAACGCCGCTTCCTAAGGCAATGGAATATGAGACCACTTCCAGATGGAGAATTTCTTACAAAGAAGAAAGCCTCGACACCAAGAAGATTCTTTTATGACGTTTGCTTAGGAATATGCAAACATTGCAAGTTTGCTCCATATAAAGCTGAAGAACCTCGGAGTCCTTCCGTCATTGATTGTTATTCAATCCACTCTTCCAGAAGCAAACAGGCAAATAATAACACAAGCAATTAATTGCTTGCCACTAGCCAAGAGTATCAGTTAAATCACACATTCACAAAGAAAAGTGTTCAAACATACAAAATCAGGCATGCTACTAAAAATGTAGTTTCAAACAGAAATAGTGGTATATAAGAAATATGTCTCATGGCCAGTCCCAAAGTTTCAGGGCAGCAACACCACTACCTAGGGCAATGGAATATGAGACCGCTTCCTGATGGAGAAATTCTTGCAAAGAAGAAAGCCTCAACACCACAAAGCTTCTTTTTCTGACGTTTGCTTAGGAATATGCAAACATGGAAAGCTTGCTCCATGTAAAGATGAAGAACCTCGGAGTCCTTCCGTCATCAAGTGAAGGTCAATCCTTATCAAGCTAGCATAAGAGTCTAGTACGCATAGCAAATGCCCAAATCATTCACAATGGTCCTAAAAATGAACCAGCATTGGCTCCGCCTAATTACAAAATCGAACTGTTGAGTGAATTTAACGCACATGGTCGGTCAATGAAATAGCAAAAACGGCAGGAAAACGCACACATCACATCAGAAACGGACACAGCTACGGATCAAGGTTGGGGCTGGGTACGAGATCGAGCGATACTAGATTAGNCAAACTTGTGCAGGCACATGTACTTAATAGAAACTGCATACGGTTGTCATAAGGACAGTAAACCGACTTTGCACTTAAGCCCAAAAAGGCCTGCTGCGCCTGGAGCTGCTTCAGGAAGTCATGCTGTGCTGTACCCAGGCACACAGTTTTTGCATTATGGGAGACAATGTTAACAAAACAAATTGAAGAAATATTATTAACAGCTCATATGACATATCACATATTTTACAGATAAAATAAGCCTGGTAGAAATACTGGCAAAAGATTGGAACCCCTTACATTTTGAAAAATCCCAAGGAGTCCTGGAATGCTTGCAGCCTGCAAAGGCCTGGGCTTCACGACCTGCAAAGAATAGAGTTCTTCAAGAGTTTTCGCAGCTTAGGACAGCAGTATTAAAATTTCAGATGTGCACGAGACTATCAGAATAAACTAATGAGTGATACAACACCTGTGGTGTTCCTGATGAAATACAGCAAGTAATGCGAATGTAAAGTACAAGCAGAGCACAGAATCAAATTCCACCATTGATTCAAAAAGATTATCAATTTAGTTCTTCAAACTTTAGTAGAGAAATTTAATGATTTAAGGGCAGAGACAAATGAATTGGCGAAGTTACAGATTCCATAAGTTCCATTTCTTAGAAAGTATTTTCGCATTACAAGTATCAGAAGAACAACTTCAGCGTATGTTCCTTTTCAGCTACTGGATAAGGTGTACTACCACCATCATGGGAAAAGAAAACATCATAAAGAACCCAATATGGATGTGAAGGTAAACTAAAGCCTAGCATCATTTATTCCACTTGTATCTGGACAGCTAAAGTGAACACACACACCACCTAACCAAGGAAAATATCAATTGATAAAAAATTATAAAGCAGCTGCAAATTGACCTCACATTCTTTTGTGTTTTATTTTGAATCTCAGATGTATGATTCATGGGTTTTGACATAAGCATTAAGTTACAATTGGCCCTAGCAGCACCCTATAGTTAGTTTGGTACTTCAGAACAATATTATATGGCGTATTTTGGTTTATTCATATATGTTGCCTGGGGATCTCCACTCTGCCTTGCTTAAACATATCTCAAGCAAACTTCACAAGGCATAACTTGGCTACTGAGATATTCTACAGTCCACACCATATGCTACTGGAACCTGTTGTTCCAACTTGTTAGCATACCAGAGAAGCCTTACCTTGTTGGTCTTGACCGGCACAATATCATCCATGGTGAGCTCCTCCTTGGTGACCGGACACTTGCCATGGTCCTGCAACACCGCCGCCGCCACATGAATTTAGCAGAAATGACTTTCCAAATAAAAAAAATTGCATCGCGAGATCTGAGACGAAGCTCCCGACCTCAATGTAGCGCTCGATGAGCCGCCGCTCGAAGAGGAGCCCCGACTTCTTGGACACCACCGGCTCGTCCGGCACCTCGCCGGAGACTGCGGAGAAAGCGACAGGGGACTAGTTAGCTCACGAGGCGACGGATCAGACAAGCTAGGGTTACGAGGCAGAGATGCGAGGCGGGGAGTGAGGCATTACTCGCGCAGATCATGGCGGCGGGGGAGGGGCGGACGACGGCGGGGGAGAGGGGGGAGAGCGCGGCGCCGCGCTGAGCCTCCCAGAAAGCGAGCTCCTCGGCGGGAGCGGGCAGCGGCGCCGGCGGGCGGGACGGGAGGAGGCGGGCGGGCGGCGGCGCGGAGCAAGGTTTTGCCGCTAGGGTTCTAATTCGAGTGGAG
Source organism: Alloteropsis angusta (assembly GCA_037127165.1). NCBI lineage: Eukaryota > Viridiplantae > Streptophyta > Magnoliopsida > Poales > Poaceae > Alloteropsis > Alloteropsis angusta. Next base: position 19,619 of record JAZFNS010035323.1, on the reverse strand, counting down.
TGCGAAATTTTGTCATCCTGTGTTCTTTTTCGTTTTAGCCCTCTTAGTTGGCACGCGAAATTCCCGTGAGAGCTCTGGGGTTCTGAAGAATTGCAGGCATGCCCCTGAGAATTTGGCGGTGCGAGATCTTCAACGAAAGGCCACAGATTGGACATTTTTATTGGGTTTCGTCGGCCTTTTCTTCGACAGGCCCAATGGCAGCCCAGTAACTCCTTTTTTATGCTCTTCTGCTGGTGGCTGGCCTCTTAAAGGACCGCCTAGGTGGGCTGAAAAGCATGACACTTTGGCGCGATTTCTTCGTGGGCTATTTATGCTCCACTCACCCATAAAAAGAGTTTCAAACGGGCTGTCCCCATCACGGCAGCATCGCCGTCGACCCGTCGTTGTTCTTGCCGCCGGCGGACCGATCAGGCGTGCGGCGGTACGTTTGCATTGCACCGCGGTTGACAGCGTCGTGACCAAACGCAAAGGAAGGTGCCACGACGCCCGGTATATCGATATATTCTAGCGTGTAACTTCCACACTCCGTAGCATAGCCATATCCTGTGGCCATGCCTAACACGGAACAAGAATCAAGTACGGACACATGGCACACGCCTAGCTATAGGCCCCGTTTGGTTTGCCGTGCTAGAATCTAGCACGGAGGGAATCTTTCTTGTATGAAGTACTAAATGAAGTCTATTTGCAAAATCTTTTTAGGCACGAGCGTAACTTTTCGAGACGAATCTAATGAGCCTAGNTTCCTGAGGTCGGGCTTCCCCTTCTTGACGGTGGCCATGACCATGTCGCCGACGCAGGCGGACGGCAGGCGGTTGAGCCTGCCCTTGATGCCCTTGACGGAGATGATGTAGAGGTTCTTTGCGCCCGTGTTGTCGGCGCAGTTCACCGTCGCCGCCACCGGCAGACCCAGCGACATGCGGAACTTGTTCCCCGCCGTCCCTCCCCTCCCTGCCCGCGTTCCATTCCGACACAGAAGGCGGTCGAGTTAGCGAAGGAGCAACGGAGGAAAGGAACCTGATGAGCGGATGGAGCTGGAGGGGTACGTACCGCGCTTCGACATGGCGACGGCGGCGGCGCTTCCAGCGGCGGCGGCGCGAGGAGAAGGGGTCGGCTAGGGTTTGCGCTGTGTCAGGACTTATAGGGCGACGAGGAGAGGGAGGGAGCGAGGTGGTGGTTGGGCCTGGGCTCTGGAAACGGGCCGCACGAGAGACGTGTTGGTCCGTTAGGCCCGTTATGTGAATCCGGCCTTGTCAACCTGTTGGGCTTTAAGGTAGGGATGAAGCGCATACAGCCTGATGACGAGATGGTATTCAAGACTTGGACACCATCATAGATTGCGTACATTTCTCGGTTCACAGTTCGCATCACTGATGCAATCCGGCTTTTTTCACAA
>JAZFNS010001210.1:6660-17262 GCA_037127165.1 Alloteropsis angusta | reverse complement strand
GCGTGAGAAGGTCTTCTTCTTAGCAAAATGCCCGGGGGCTGTCTTACCCCCCGCAGGTCGAGTTTGACATGTAACATCTTAGTTCTTGAAAGCATACAACTTAAACAGAATTTCAATATAATGTTGTAGACTTCCAAAACTGCAACGATGATACAGCTTATGGATCTGGTAGGTTATAAACTTGGATATTTTTCTCCACATTGCATCCGTGAAATCCAGTTGTCTGCATGATGGGTATTCACTGGTTCACTTCCTCATAGCAGACCACTTAGTGATTGCACTATTTGATATCTTTACAAGTCATAGCTCTTTTGTGCTATATATCTTACACACAGCAAATAATGTTTATCATGTGCCACAGTTTCCTCTTTTGTACTGTGCTTCTTCCTTGCTTTGGATGTCTTATATTCTCTTACGCTATCGGATATGATGGTTCTGCAGATTCATAACAATATCCAGTTATTTGGGAATGATACTACACGTTATTATAATGTTGCAGCAGGTCCACAATGAGGATTTCTTTATTGCATATTTAGTTAGCTATTAGACAAGGAAGTTAGAGATTTGATATTTGCATTCTATGGACTAATTCCAGATTCTTTAAAGAGAGGAGGATCACTAAAATAGAATAAGCAGAAATTAGAAAGATATCTCCTCGCCTTGGCCATACAACCTCCTCCCCCCTAACTGGTGCTGAGGCCTTCACCCTTGGCCTGTTGTCCACTAAAAGCTACACATCTCTCCTCCAATTCCATTCTAGCCCATGGAGCAGGGTTCTTAGCTGTGCCGAGCAGGGAGCAGCTTGTTCTTTTTCCTCAACACTCTTAGTAGAATTTAGTTGAGCTACGTGATGAATGTTTCCTTTTCTTCTCTTGTTATTTACCCTTCCATTTATATATTGTGTAAGCACACCTTATGTCACTAGAAAAGTAACCTCCTGTTGGAATTGTAGAGTACCTTGCCCCAGAGAGGCGGTGAAGTGAATGTTACTCTAGGAGGAATTGATTTGAACAATTCTGGGAGGTATTTATCTCATTCTTGTACTTCCCTTTTCTTGAGGTTGTGGACTAGTAATACTGTATTAAGAGCACTTCACATTTGCAGTGTGGTAGTCAGAGAAGACAAGAAGTTGTTAACTGTCCTCTTTCCAGATGGCCGTGATGGTCGGGCATTCACTCTCAAGGTATTCAACATTTCTTTTTTCAACTTAATAATTTTATTCCTCTGATAAAAAATGAGAGTTTAAATAAGAAAACATATCTTTCTGTGCCTTTTATATCTTTCAAAATGTTCACCTCTGCGTAAATTGTAAAACAGGCAGAAACTTCTGAAGATTTATTTGAGTGGAAAACAGCATTGGAAGAAGCTCTTGCACAAGCTCCAAATGCAGCTCTTGTGATGGGACATAATGGGATATTTCGTAATGACACAGCTGACACATATGAAGGAGCTATTCCAAATTGTTGGTGTCTTAAAACTGTTTCATTTAATCCTTCTCAACTTTGGAACTATATTAATGATGGCTTTCCCCATTGTCTGCAGGGAGAGAGAAGAGACCAATCAAGTCATTGGTGACAGGCAGGCCAATTCTGCTTGCACTTGAGGATATTGATGGCAGTCCTTCCTTTTTAGAAAAAGCCCTGCGCTTTCTTGAGAAACATGGTGGGGGCAAATGCTATCTTAGAGCCTTTACATGTTGCTATGTTAAATTCCTTGACATGAATTTTGATTGTTTTTTGCAAATCTTCTCTCGCAGGAATAAAAGTGGAAGGAATTCTGCGGCAGGCTGCAGATGTGGAAGAGGTAGACAGGAGGTTGCAGGAATATGAGCAAGGTTGGCACCAACTCATCAATTTATTTTGAATATATTATTAAACAGTGTTCTTAAGGTGTCGCTAGGCAACAAGGTGCTCATGAGGTCTTTGGCTTCCTTGATGCCTTGCCAAGTTGAGTGAGAGTGAGGGAGGGAGAAGAGGAAGATTACTGGCCAGCAAGGCTAAGAAACCGCCATCCCTGCCGGCTTCAGTGCCATGGGGCCAGGGCAGCAGCATCTCCAGTCAACTGCAGTGGCAGTCTATCTCAAGGGGAGTGGTGGCGGAAGTCAACCTTAAAGGGAGATTGTGTGGTATTACGAGTGGTGGTGTTGGCAGTTAGGGGCATAGGGAGTGACAGATACAGGGAGCTAGCGTTTGGTGCTGCTTTAAGGAGAAATGAAGAAAAAGTGGTGACGAAGGTACAGAGAGGCATCGAGCCATTGAGTGATATATTGTTATGGGAGTGCATTAACTAAAGAGATGGGGGTAGATATGGGCTGGATGAGTCCTCTTCCCTTTTTCTTTTTTACACTTTTGCTCTTTGTTCCCTCCTGTTTGCTGTTATTTTTGTTATCTCGTATATTGGTACGACATTTCCTCACTAGGCTGTAGGAGACAGCCCCACAGGGTGGGGGTTACACAGCTCCTTACCTGCCTTAAGAACATTTTTGTTAGGTGTTTGCATGTTTGGTGTTGACAGCTTCTTATGTTGGTGTGATGATTTTATATCGATTACCCTGTATATCATTTCGATTTCGTACCAGGAAGGACCGAGTTTTCAGCAGATGAGGACGCTCACATTGTCGGTGACTGTGTAAAGGTACGTATGCCGTTGTAGTTTCATCATTTTTGGTCCTCCAGAAACCATGGATAATTGCTTCTTATTAATCGTATTGGTTGGAACACCTCTGCAGCATGTTCTCCGAGAGCTACCATCATCCCCTGTGCCTGCTTCTTGCTGTACAGCACTATTGGAAGCTTTTCGTAAGTATTGCTTTTAGTTAAGTTTAAACTAATTGTTCTCTACTATTTATATGTTCTGGCATGTGATTTAAATAATGTCTTAAATTTGTTTGTGGATGATGTGGCGGCACTGATAATTGTCTATGCATTATCTTGTTTTATACTGTAGATAACAGTTACCACCTCTAGTCACATGTTGTTTAGGTTGTGTGCAGTTAGACTATCAAAACTTTGATAATACTTAGTTGGAAAAAGTCCAACTTACTCCTCCTAAACTATATTTTGGTTAAATTATCCCACAACTATGTCAATTCGTCCAATTTACCCCTTGACAGGATTTGTACTTTTTGTTTCTCCCTGCACAATTGGAGTCCTAAGTTATTTTTTTTTTGCGCGATGATAGAGGACATCACAATGTATGTTAAAAAATACGTCATGAGATTTTCATCATTATTTTGATAGGGTACGTCATGTGATAATAAATTAATCCTTGGGATACAAATTATGCAAAAAATACTGGCGAAAAAATCATAATATATATTTTTTAACATGTGTTGTGATGTCCACTACCAACCTGCAAAATTTTACATTAATATTCCATTGTGCGTGGAGAAACAAAAAACAAATAGTATTAAGCGGTAAATTGAACCAAATGACATAGTCTAGGGGTAAAATAAACCAANGAAAAAGTTTAAGGGGTTATCTGGATTTCGGCCATACTCGAGGGGAGTAATTAGACTNTTTTTTTTTCTAATTACTTTGTATATATATGTTTAGATGGAACATTCGAAAGGGTACTTGGTAGATTTGTCTCAAATAGTTATATTCTTTCATATATTTGGCTATGGTTTGTAAGCATATTGTACTAGAAATTAGAACTCAAAATCCATGTCCAAAATGACAATCATGTGAGTTGTAACTGTACTAAAACTTTGTTGTTGTTGAATCTATATATTTTTCAATGCTGTTAACTTTTCCTAAAAAAATTTAGTAATACAAATGGTTATTATGGGCGGAGCCAAGATTCTACACGCATCCCTATTCTTTTGATGTTTTCTATGGGGCTAACTGTACCTTCCCCTTTTTACTTGCCTAGGCCTGGAAACTAAGGATGCTAGGATAAATGCTATGCGTTCAGCTATATCTGAGACATTTCCTGAGCCCAATCGGAGGTTACTGCAGAGGTTAGTTTCACATTTCTATCATAGCGATATCATTAAGCACTGGATAACATGTCATTCTTTTTTTTTTGGTGTAAGTTATCTGATCATTAGAATTCTTTTGGTCAGCCAGCTTATGATAAATGCACCGCATAATAGTATGATACACTAATACATTATGCAGTGCAAGTAGCATCTGCATACTGGATGTGCTCAGTGTATTGTGAAGAATGAGAGTACCAGCGCGCTATCATTGTATTGCAGATGCAACTTGCACTTAAAAATAATCACTAATACTCTTATTCTTTACAGTATTTGTCTATTTGATTAGAAATATTGATTTCATAATATTTCTTCATTGTAGTTGATTCATTTTTATTCATCCCTGTTATAAATGATGTGAAGCAAGTCTAAGTGGTTACTGAATCATTTTATTATTTACAAAAAATCAGTCCTCAAAGAGTTGTAATGCTTTTCCTTTCTTGTAGGATTTTGAAAATGATGCACACTATTGCATCTCATACTTCTGAAAATCGAATGACTGCATCAGCAGTTGCTGCCTGTATGGCACCTCTTCTGTTGCGTCCACTTCTGGCTGGTGAGTGTGAGATGGATGAGGTATTTGATATGGATGGCGATGATTCTGCTCAGCTTCTTGCTGCCGCAAATGCTGCTAACAGCGCTCAAGGCATCATCGCAACTCTTTTAGAGGAATATGAAGGCATTTTTCATGTAAGAATCTCACTCTACAGTGTCATTGCCCCCATTGGGTTTAATCTTTGCATTTACCCACATTGAATTCGGCTCTAAAAATTATATTTGTTCCATTTGAGCATATCTCTTGTTAATGGCGCCTACAAATTTGCACATGAGAGATAGAAAGAAAGCATCACTCCCTATTGATCATCTAAGATTACCATTTTTACAGGATGAACACCTCAGATGTTCCTTGTCACCTGAGTCTCAAATTGAAGATAGTGGTACTGAAGCTTCTACTGATGATGGGAATTTGGATGCCAAGGGTAACGGATTTCATGATGCAGAAAATGATGTAGATCAAGAAATGGATGATGACAATGGCGCGGAGCGTATACTTAGTGGAAAATTGAGTGAGAGCAGTGGATATGCTGGCAGTGACCTCTATGATTATAAGGTTTGGTTTTGTGTCCATTCTTTTGATTTTTCTGATAGTTGGCATCCCTTTGGAACACAGGAATAGGAAAACTGTAGGATTTTTGTAGGAGGTCTGATTGGATGTTTTTTCCCTGTGGTTTTCCTGTGAAATGAGCACGCAGGAAGCTTTCCTTCAAGTTTCCTACGCTCTGATCCTCCATTCGAAAGGCATGAACAGGGCTCAATTTTATAGGAAATTGAATCCTTTATTTTTCCTCCAAAAATTCTCCAATCCAGAGGAGGCCTTAAATGGAAATTAGTCGCTAGCAACCTAACTTTAATGGCAAGCTAACTGATGTTTTCTTCAGTGTGGGCATCACTAGTGTTCACACGCTACATCTTGTGCCTGGGCCTTTGGCCCACGCCTTAACAGTGTACAGAAGATGATATAACACGGTGGCATGTAACACATGTTATGTGTCCTATTGGCATTGATCACTATCAATGTGAATGACTCGAGTGAAAATGTTGTCAATTTTTCTTGTTGCCTTAGCACTTAGCAGCATCTAGTGTGTATGTAATTATATGACAGTTTATGCCAGAAGCTTCATTTTATCTGAGTTAATTTTTGGATTTATCCATGGAATAACTGTGCTTAAGGTTTGGCCGTAGATTTCTAAGTTTTGTGATATTATTTTCTTGTTAGATTATTTTGTAGCTCCAAAATCACCTTGTGTTCACTGTTGATATTTCTAGCTGTTTACAAGAAGTTCTAATATGTTCCAGATTCTGTATTTTTCCACTTTCTAGTTTCCATGCTGTATTTTCTCTGTAGCTTACTGTCCTTTTCTTGACTGAGCAACAGGCAGTCAATGCTGATGAGTCAGATGCTGCACGCCCTGTAGAGGTGTTGGAAGGAGATGTGGATTTGAGCAAAGTACAAAATAGCCGTTCAGTTGAAAATGGTTCTGCAAATGTGGGAACATTACTCAGTGAAAGCAATCCTTCTAATCCAACGTCTGGTCATGAGACTCCTTTGTCTATGGGAGAGATCCTTTCTTCTTTTGATCCTGGAATTTCTGTACCTAGTCAAAGTTCTGAATATTCTGTAGAGAGGCAGTCAAATAAAATAAATGGATCTCACGCACATGTGAAGCGGAGCAACTTTTGGGGGCGGAACAATGTAAGCAAGAAATCTGGTTTAGTTTTTTGTATCTGCTTTCCTATGTTTGCCTTATTTTTCAGTACAAGTAAAGCCCTTTTCTGTCTCAGTGAATCCTGTTTTGTTCTTTGTCTGGTTTAAAGTTCTGATTCATATGCATGATTAATGCAGACAAGAAAGAGCCAACACTCAGAATCAGTCGATTCATCTGGTGAAGAAGAGTAAGCCCTTTGCCACTAAAAGCACTAACCATATGTGTTTATGCTATTTTTTTCATGGAGTAGGTTTTCTTTGTGACTTTGAGAAGTGATATTGCGCCGAGGGCATTTTATACTATCATTTTATGATAATTCTTGTCCTGTAGCATCTGCATTGTCCTTGCTTAGTACTTAGTTAGAGATATGGAATATTGTTTGTATTTCGATATAGTTAATTTTATCTTACTTTTCTGATCATGTTGCCACAATTGTCTTGAGAAATTTACAAACAAAGCACACTTTCAGTTGGCAGTTAACTTTTCTTTTCTCAAAGGCATGTAACCAGAACTCATTTTATTTACTTTTATGCAATTAAACATTCCAGGCTTGCTATTCAAAGGCTTGAGATTGCGAAGAATGACCTGCAGAACAGAATTGCCAAAGAGGTAAGGAAGAAATTGCACTTTTGCTCATTAACCTTGGTCTAGTGGCTTCCTGTAGTCTAACAGTAATTACCTCTTAGGCTAGGGGCAATGCAATTCTACAAGCGAGTTTGGAAAGAAGAAAACAAGCGCTACATGAACGCAGATTGGCTTTGGAACAGGATGTATGCCCCATTCCCTTGCCTTGTCAATTTTACTTGGCCATCCTTTGTTATGTGTTTTTAGGATGATGGAAGTATAGTTTGGTCCCTCAGCCCTGCAGTTGAGTCCTGTTTACCCATCTCTAGGGGCAGGATACTCAAAACTCTCAAGAGCTTTTACTATGAAGTCGCTACCTCTTTGTTGGGAGATGAGATGCCTGATGCCTTCTTATTTCCTTCTGGCTTTCATTTGTTTTGCCTTTTCATTCTTTTATAGTTTTGTATCATCCTATACCTATGAATCTATAATTTCCATGTTTCTTTAGAGTAGTGTGCAAACACCCAGGTGCCACTGATTTTTAATTTCTCAGCCCTAGCTAGGGTTTCGGATAACTAGCAGGAACCAGGTTCAGGCTGGGGGCTCACTCCTTTGTGGTCCCTGTCAATTGATGGAAATTATAGATGGGTATTGTCTGTTGGTACTTATAAGCACAACTCAGATGTTAAGGGATCAAAAATATTACCCATGCTAAATTCAAGGCTTAAAATGCACAGAGCTTAGAAGTCAAATTGATACTTTCCCCTTCATTTTTTTTTCTAATGCTGTTATTGTTTAATAGTTCAGATAAATAGATAGTTTTATAACTGTTCTGGAAAGTACTTTCTGCAACTGTTTGTAACTGTAGGTGTCCAGGTTGCAAGAACAGCTACAAGCTGAGAGAGATCTTCGAGCTGCATTGGAGGTTGGCTTGAGCATGTCTTCTGGACAGTTTTCAAGTGCGCGTTCGATGGACGTGAAGGTACCTTGAACTGTTCCTACACTTAGGCTTTATTTTATGGAGTCTCATTTTTCTCCCTGTTTCACCTTAGACAAGGGCAGAGCTTGAGGAGATCGCTCTTGCTGAAGCTGATGTTGCAAGGTTAAAACAGAAGGTTGCGGAGCTTCACCTCCAACTCAATCAACAACGCCAACACCAGTATGGCTCCACAGTGGATACAAATGATCGTCATCACCGCCTTCCTGGTCACTTCTTGCAGCAGTAAGATACAAACTATTCTTTTAAGTTTCTTTGAGATGTTTCTGGATCTCTGTTTTTTCTCGGAACTACGCAGGATCTCTGTTGGTAGTTATTTTTTGTTTCTTGCAACTGTCTGAATCCAAATGGACATGTCGATAGTTTCATGCATATAAGAAAATTCATTTCTTAGATAGGGAGTACCAGTGAATCATGCTGCACCTGGTTGTAAGCTGTAGCATAGACTATACATGCACTGTCACTGGGTTACATTGATTTTGCTTTCATAACTAACAGTTCAATGCTTCTAGGCATGTGCTGTGTATGCCATGTTCCTTAGATATATGTCAATGTTGACATGATATTTTGGTCCTGCCAGAAACTTTGTTCAACAAGGATTTGATATGAACCTTGCTTTCTGCAATCAAGAGAAGCAGAGAAACGAGGTATGTTGTGAAATTCTCTTTTGACATCCTCCTCTTAATGATAGTCTGAAACCTGCTGAAATCTCAATTCCTATAGCATGGCTTGTACAGTTATCCACATGCATGATTCGGTGCGCTGTTGAAAACTTGAAATGCTATATTGATAAACTTTCAGTTTGAACGGTACTGTTGTTGTTCATGCCTGCTAAGCAGAAAATTAAAAACTGTCCAGCTGGTACCTTGTACGCAAGTACCAAGTGATGGAAGATAAAATACCTGGGTATAATGCCTTTATCGAGTAAAACTATAAACTATTAGTAGTGAAATATCTTGGAAGCAGCAATTGCAATTTCATGCTTTCACAGGTTTGCAATGTTTTGGTAAAGATGGACCAATAGTCTGGAGGTTTTATAATTATCAGACTTCCATTTGTTGAGCTTGAGTTTGTCCTAGTAGTAGAAAAGGTTGCCAGTCAAATATCAGACTATGAGCAAGAAATTGCATACCACACAGTAAAAACTTCTGAGCTTTACCTTGGTGTTCATAACATGTTCTCTATATATCCTTCCGTTTTTAATTGCTTTGATTTAACTGGTGACTAACAATTGGAAATTTTAATATGATAATTGATAAATGAGTGATTATATGCGGCATTCCCCTTCAAATTTGATGAGAAGTTGTTGGATGGCATGCGTCCGGATCTGGCAATACTTATGTTGGATCATGTTAGCAGGAGAGTTCGATGGAGTCATCACAATGGAGAAACATCAAGCAGCACGTGCTACCTTATGGTTCTTCAAGGCCACTCACCCGTAAGCTTTCATTTGACGCCTCTTCAAGTGAATCAAGAGGCACAGAAGCCTCAACAAGCATGTCAACAGAGAACACCTCTGTGTCCATCAATGTCCCAAAGTTAGCTGAGGTAGGTGAACTCACAGCCCTTTTTTGTTGAATATAATGCTTAAATTTAAGATGATTTTCCTTTTTGTATGTCAGGGAATTGAATTTGGGAGGCAACCAATGGTGGCATCCTCTACTTTGGTAGAACTAACAACTAGACTAGATTTCTTCAAAGAACGGAGGTCACAACTGATGGAACAACTCCATAGTCTTGATTTAGGACATGGGTCTGCTTCTCAGGGTTTTCCATTCAAGCCACCCTCTCCTTGGAACCACCCAAGGTAGGCTGGCCATTCAATTCTATGATTGTATATTCTTCGGTAGTGGTTCTTTTTCCCCTTCTATCAATTGTAGAGAACTGCCTATGCGAGTGTAAATCTGTTTTTGTTCTTCAATATGATTTTGCTGTCATGCTGCGCAAGAATAGCTTCTTAAGTGGGGTGTGTGTGATATAGTCTTCTGTATGTAATGCTGTCAAGGTGGCTTTTAGACAATTTTTTTCAGTGCTGTGGTGTATATGTATTTTGTGCGCCTTCTCATAGAAACTGGATAGGCTGACTCCTTGTATGGCGTTTGATTCATACCTAGTGCAAAAAAGATGAGAACAGGGATCAAATGAGAACCGGTTCCCAGCATGAGTTTTTATATAATTCGGTGAAGGCTTGAAGCTGTGTTTTATCCTTGCAATTATTGTTCATAACATAGCATGGTTCTGTGGCACATCTGTCTTCCTGCGGATTTTTATAATCGTTCCATTCGTGTGCCAGCAAATGGTACGTATACGAATACTTATTTTTGAGTTGGGAAGCAGCGAGGGGGAAAGAAGGAATGATGATCACGAGGTGGGCCCAGTGAACGAAGCTTTAGAACAAACAGAACAGAATGAAATGTTCTGTTTTCCCCTTGGAAACTTGAGAACAAAGCTGAATGAAATGTTCTTTTTCGCCTTGGAAACACGGATGAATGCAGATGCAGACATTCATATTCATGTACACATGAAGAGATGTACGATGCGCCCACGTACGCTTCATTATGGAGACATTTTCACGTATACTCTATAGACATGTTCTACAATGGTGAAGGACCTGCAACGATGATGACATCGAGATTATTGCCGGTTAACCAACTGAGTGATGCTTAATTCACAACTGGATTCAAATAATAAATTTGGATATCAATATTTGTGAATCAATGATTTTCAACCGTTCAGTCTTGCTGTTGACATGGTTCAAAGTTGTAAACGTGCTAGACTTCTGGAAGGGTTATATT
>JAZFNS010026183.1:0-10773 GCA_037127165.1 Alloteropsis angusta | reverse complement strand
GGTCCGTTGGGTCGCGTGCACAGAGAGAAAAAGTGCATTGGGAAACGCGTAGTTTGCAAACTTTAAGAGAGAGAGGGGAAACTAAACAGGGCCTGCCGGCGAGCGGATGGTGTTGCCGCGATTGGCGTTGCCAACTCTGGAGCTCCACTCGATTCTTTGCAGCGCCAGGCACCATGCCGATTTCTCACTCAAGTGGGTGTTTAGATTGGAAAGTTGGGGGTGAAAGTTATTATTGGGAAGCGTGTTCTGTGAGAGGAACACGTTTTTCAATACGTAAGTTACAGGTGAAAGTTGCCAAACTAAACAGGGTAGCGTGAGAACTTGCTTGCTTTGCAAGCGACCAACGGTTATTGGCCTATAGCCAAATCAATATCGATGAGACGATGAGAGCATGTGCCCTTGGGTAGCTTGAGTGCAGCGGGAAAATCGCGTCATCCGGACATCGGGGCGGTTGGCTGGCTCATCCATGCCCAGACATTTTCCCGGCTCTGTTTAGTTTGGCAAGTTGCTGAAAGTCATATGTAAAATTGTTATTGAGACATGTCAATGTAAAAGAGGATACGCGTTTCAATACGTTACTTTTAAGATCTGTCTACCTCATACTCGAGTGTCTAACAGGCATCAAGCACTCGAGTGCTACCAGGAGCAGAAACACTCGATTATGCCTAAATATGCAAATCGAGTGTCACTTTGATCTTGTACACTTGATTTTTATATCCATTGGATCATCATCTAATGACCAACAAAAATTACAGCTTTCATAACGATTTGAACAGAAATATTATGAAACAAAAGAGATCAGAAAAAAGTAATAGATCTAAAAATGGAAATTTGTCTGAAAACCTACATATGATAAATATAGAACATAATATGTGATGTTTATCAAGTAATATGAAACATCCTTGAAGCATACCAACACTAAAACCTGCATATGACTTAATTAAGTAGCATTGGCCAGAAATACATAAAGTACAACCCATATATACACACAAAAATATGAATATGGCTTGATTAAGTAGGACTAGAAACACAAACTAGGATCCATGGAACATACAGACACTAAAAAATAGTTGAGTTCACATTTTCAGCTCGCCACATCATGCATCCATGCCGTTCAGTCTGTAGAAAAATAAAAACTAGTAAAGTTACATAAGAAATCAATGAAATGTACATAAAGTTGTAGAGTGTAAAAAATGCAATATCAACATGTAACAACAGATGGACTAATTGCATAGTCACCACATAGTGACCATTAGCCACTATTTCATTGGGTTTGGCTATCTGAAACATATCCCAAATAACCACATTTAAGGCAAACCCAAAGAAATAGTAGCACACACTCAATCATTTGCAGATTACACTATTACTGGAATACACAAAAAATTACCAAAAAATTTCTATAGTTACCAAATAAGCAGATACATTATGAGTTAGAAACCTGCAAACATATGCAGATTAGTCAAATGAAAAATAACTTGACTAATATACATATCAATATTTTTTATGACCAAACTGAACTAAGATGTAGATGACAAACAAACTTACATCTATTGAAACTAATACTTGAAGAAAATCACATATTACAAAACTTACATTTGANAATAGGCAAAAAATACGCCAAGAAACATNAGTAATGTAATAAAAGTAATGGAATTTAGATATGGGGAAAGAGGATCAAATGTTTTCTCACTATCGGCTACCTTTTCAAGTTATAGGCTCACAAATGAAATATCTGAAATAGATTATCATGCATGACGATACGAAAATATGACGAACTGACAACACATCTAAAAATGGCATACTAGGTCGAATTATTTTATGTAACAAAAACCTACAAACATAGGCAAACTTAGCAAATGGAAGATTTACAAACTTTCCAGATTTAATTCTATAGTTACCAAATAGGTAGATTTTTTTTACGGAAACCTACAAACAGAGACAGACTTGGCACATGGCAGATTTACCAACCTTCTAGATTAAATTCTATGGTTAACAAATAGATAAATTAATTTTTGTGATGAAAACCTACAAACAGAGGCAGACTTTGCAAATGTAAAATACAACAAACAAGCAGAAAAGCAGGAAAATGACTATAAAATCACCGGAAGGAAATCGCATGCTAAGGTCCTCCAAAACACTCGGGTGTCCTTTAGATTTATCGACTTAGAAACATAAGCAGAACATGAATATAATATATTCATAACATAACCACTATAGCTAAACATGAAAATGTTAACCTCTCTAATTAAATTGCATAATAAACTAAGTAGAACATGCATACTTCCAAATCTGCGGTGTAAGGATACTATAACAAAATTAATAAATGGCAATTTAGATCCTACAATGATAAATGGGTTACACCAGCAACTAGGGAATAAATCTACATAAAAACCAATAACAAAGATTCAACTAGATAGAATTTTTAACCTCATCAAACTAGCAGAAACAAAATTGATATCTAGTATTAATCTCAACAACCTTTAGAAATGACTACAGTTGACCAAATGAAATAGATTAGTCGTTAACTAATCTCATAAAGATCAGATACCATCTCTTGATCTGCAAGTACAGGGACAACGTCTCCATCAATGAGTCTTAATGAATAAATAACTTGACTAAAATAGGGAAAACAAAAAAGCATTCCAGCTATAGAAAGGAGAACAGGATCCACACCACATAAATATGCCTAAATGAACAAAGGTTAGGAAAATGAAGTATTTTATTAGTGCATCCTCCATCCTACTGTCCCAAATCAGGTAGCAAAATCACATTCAAAATTCAAAACCCTAACCTATTTAATAAATTAAACTCATTGGAATCAGATAAAACTAGGTAAAACCTATTGAATCACCTCGAACCCGCTACAAATCAACCACTAGACAGCATAGGGGATCCAACAAAATTTTCATAGTAAAAATGACCTAAGAGTACAAAGCACAACAACAAATCATAGAGGGACAGCAAAAAATCTGAGCCAAGCAAGGTGGAGGAAGGGACAATGGATTGAAGGAGCAGCAATACACGAACCCTAAAAATGGAGCTCATATCACCACATCGCGCAGCGCCGCCCACGGTTCAGCATTCTCATAATGGAAATGGAGAGGGAAAATTTGGGGAAGAACGACTCCAAATCTGAATCAGAAGAAAGGAATCAACATAGATTAAAGAAGAAAGTTGTAGAAATCAAAGGAAACAAAGCAAAAAATCTTTAAACCCTATGCAATCGCTTCACCCTCACCTGTTGGCTGCTGCGAGGAAGAACGGGGCAAATAGGTAATGGAGCGGTGCTAGGAGAGAGTCATCCTCATCACCAACTAGTAATCCATTGACAAGTGGGCCCTGCAGAACAGAGGAATAGATAAAACAAACAAAACCCAAAAGACATCGGAGGGACAGCAGCAGAGATCGGACGACTCATAAATCGCGCGCTGGACTCCCTCAGAACACTCGAGTGCTCTTTAGATTTAGCGTACTTTTATAATTGCAAGCTGAGACTTGCCAAACTAAATACAGCATCTGCGTTACTTTTTCAATGTTCTCTACTTCTCTCTTCTTCTTCCTTCTCCTTGTCGCGGTGCAAAAATCTGTGACTCTGTGAGCTAGATGAGGGCGTGGCTCGACCATGTCCTGTCGTTTGCAGCGTGTTCCTGGCTGAAGGCATGTGATGTGAGCGACCCCACGGCGGCGCCGCTGATCGAGTTGTCCAGTTCTGTAGGGGTCCTCTCTGTTGTGTTCAGTAAAAAGAAAGAAAGAAACTGCATTGGTGTACGTCCATGTCCATGTATGATATAATAGGCAACTTGAATCTCAAGAAAATGTCCGTATCAGATGATGACCAAAGTGCTGAATGTTTGTTTATTCTAAGTGAGATACGTGGACATTTCTATAGCACCGCATTAAAATTTGGTACTTGCAAAAACCCAAATGATCTTTGATGATTTGGACTATGCAAGGGTTACGAAAATGGTATACCGCTCGCAAATTGAACCGATTAAAAATACAAGCTCCCTACGAATTAACAATTGTTTGAGGGCTTTGAATCCCAAGAAACTGACCAAATCTCCATGGTTTCTTAAAAAAAAAAAGGGACCAACTGGGCAACAGGCCCTGAATAACTTATCTGAGTGAAGATACCTGAACTTTTCTCGTATACTTGCATTTGAACTAGCAAAATTCCAACTGAACTTTGCTAGTTCAGGGCTTCAGGCTATAGTGGGTTTAAAATAACGATCTACCAATCTGAAAACTCTATTTGCTTGATTAGTTTCTTCTCTTCACCAATGACTCTCTGGCTCTGTGCTAGTAATGGCCTGTCCCAGAGTTGGTTTGCCAAACCGCAGCTGGCGAGTAGACAATGGTTTCCCGAATTAGGTCAACTGTATGCAGGGATTGCGATGAATGGTATTGTATTCTCAAAAGATCGATGTGAAACATACTAATCTGTTTCTTTAAACAATATGAAACGCATTGGTGATTTAGTACTCAGATCTGGAGGAGGTTGGTGTTGGTGACAATTGACGCTCTAGCTTCCACCAAAAAAGAAAGAGCTCAAAAGAAAAGATAATAATAGAAAATAATGATCCTCAGCTGCTAATCAGACAGTGCCATCTGGTGATGCTGCTCAACGATGAAAGCTGCCCTAGATTGGCCTGAACAAGTGCATTAAAAAAGAAAGTAACCCAACAAGACGAATGGATCCTGTGATCAGTGTGATGATGGACGAGGCGCAAGTAGAGTCCAATACAGATAGTTAAGTCCCTGAATAATTGCCGAACAAGTTCAGAGAAATGCTATGCGTTGAAAAATTATATGGACAATAAAACTGGTGAAGTATGTTTTTTGTATTGTAGGGTTATGTTTCATTTTCTACTTAACTGTACTGAAAAGATCATATCTATAAAATTCAGATAAGGACAGTGGAAATATCCAAGAAATTCTCAATCCGGCCAATTCGCGCAGCAGACGGCAAGGACGGGCATTGCAGACTTGCAGATATTCCTCTCCCCTGTGTAACACCGTCTGGTCGATGGTCGTAAGCTGACAATCCATGTGACGACCGGCATTGCTCAAAGTTTAGAAGTTAGAACGGACTTGCTAAAAAAAAGTTTCACGCGCCCTAAAAATATTGATCTAGCCTGAACTTGAAAGCGTAGTTTGTTTTTTTTCAGAGAAAGCACATCACGAGGTCTTGCTTCGTAGAAGATCTTAACATGATAGCCTGACAGATTCTTGGATCTGGCGCTTTGATCATGCAGAGTGTGTGCTTCTTGAACAAACTAGAGGTGAGAGCAGTACTGCACATGTTTGCTGTCTGCGGTTCCTTGATCAGAGGCCGGAAAAGAAACTTGTGGACCAACAATCGTGCCTACCATGCCATTTGTGCTTGTTCAGAATGCAACACTGTACCATATTTTCGATCAGTTCTCAGCAAAGAACCATTTTTGTGATTAAATATACAGATATATATAGATCTATCTCTACGCGTGGTCACGGTAACCTAAGGTGTGTAGAGCTATACCACATCTGCCATCCTGCTATAGTGCTACATTGTATCCTTACTAGCTACAGTTTCAGTTGCACTGTTTTGTCCTTACAAAAGTAAATAATTTAAATAAAAAAAACAGAAATAACTAAACTTTTTGCTCTGTTTTTTTCTTTTTGTATTCTTTTCTGCACTCAACAGTCATCAGAACAGAGCACAAACCACACCAATCAGCAGCACTCCACGTCAACGTATACACCACTTATTACCAAAAAAAGAACACGAAAAAAAGAGAAAAGGCTCCGTTTCCGACAGCGGATCGGATGGTATGATCCAAACCGTCGACTGTGGGATCGACGCCCCACGGGTCCAGGAGCCGTGCAGCGCCGACCCGATGCCCGCGCGCGTTTGTCCGTTTGCGCTACGCCTCCGTTCCGTTCCGTTTCGTAGCGCGAGACAGGGGAGAGGGCCCCGTTTAATAGGCGCGGCCGTCGCGCACGGCGCAGCACGCTGCCCGCGCGGGTACGGCCCCTTGCCATTTTCATCTTCCACCCCCTCCTCCTCCACCTCCATGCGCTAGGCGGCCAGGCGCAAAGGGAGACTTGGACCAAGAAGGCGAGGCGACCGCGAGCGGATCGCGTGGGGGGGTGGTGAAGGCGAGGCGAGGCGAGGAGGGAGGGAGGTGGGAGGAGCGAGCAGGCAGAGGCGGCGTTGAAGGATGGACGCGAAAGGGCGCGGGGGGAATGACGACGCGCGGGCGCCGCTGCTGGCGGTGGGGCCCGGGCGGCGGCGCAACTCGGTCGCGTCGTTGCGCGGGGAGTTCGTCTCGCGGCTGCCCAAGAAGGTGCTCGACGCCGTCGACCCCGAGCGCCCGTCGCACGTCGACTTCTCACGCTCCAAGGGCCTCCACGAAGGTTCTCACTTGCAAGTCCCCTTCCCCCTCGCATTCTCGGATCAATTTTCCCCCCTCTGTTCTTGGTTCAGTCTGGCGGTCTGCGCTTGGAATCTCTGACCGTTTCGTTTTAAAAATTTGCATTTTTTACGGGGCTCCTTTTGGTTACGAAGTCTCCTGATTGATGTGATTTTGATCCAGATTCTGGAGTTGTGGATATTTGGTTCTTTTGGGAATAGTTCAGTCTTGTATCCTTTTTTTTTTTTACTTACTTTTATGATTGAACATCTTGTGTCTTTACTATCATTCGGTGCTTCATGTGGCTTTTTTCTCTGTAAAATAGCTTATGTTCTACAACATGGGTTGAGTAAATATTACTAATACGTTTTGGGTGTGTTTTGTTGTTTTGTTAATGGCTCTAGCTCCTAGGTGGTTTGTTGGATTATCAGGGTAATGTTGTTCCTTTGTTGTGTTCTGTAGCAGGCTGCAGCCTGCAGGCATGCAAATCATATAAGAAATTGTAACACGTAGCATGGCATAATGGCGTGGCACCTCTCGTTGCTTCGAACTGAGCTGTTTTCTATTCATTTCTTCTTTTTCTATTCCGCGCCTCTGGTGCTTTGATATCTATTTTACCTTAAATTGTAGTTTGACTACTAAATGCATCGAGACAAAAAGGTGTAATATGGCAAAGGTGGAAACCTCTATATTGTACAATACCAGCCGGCGCTAGTTTTAAATTGCAATATATCTACGTCACATTGTTCTGGATCTGCCTTGTGTCTGCCTCCCCTGTTTCTTGAATATCTTATTTTGTGAGAGTGGAATTTTTTAATTATCTTGATTGAAATATTGAATTCCTCACTCATAGAAAAAAAACTAGTTCCAGAATTTTATCTTACATTTTGATCCTTTGATGACCATTTTTCTTACTCTACATTTTTTTTAAATAAGCAAGGAAATTTATTTATTTATCATTGCACAATTTGGTTTAATGCCATCAATGCGTGTGTTTTTTCTAACTTTGTTATAATCACCTGCTATTTATCTAACAATCTGACGAAGTGCCATTGTTGGGCTTATATAGGGGAGAGAGAGTACTATGAAAAACAGTTTGCCACACTGAGGTCCTTTGAGGAAGTTGACTCACTAGAGGAATCCAATGGAATCAATGAGGAAGAGGAGCTTGCAGAGCAAAACCAGAGTGAATTTGCTATGAAGATATCAAACTATGCAAATATTGTTCTCTTAGCGTTGAAGGTTAGTTTCTCGCTTGTCCGTTTAATCCCTATACATGATCTACTATAGGATGATTACTTCATTTTTCTTCTTCAGGTATACGCCACACTTAAAAGTGGATCCATTGCTATAGCTGCCTCAACACTGGATTCACTGCTTGATCTTATGGCTGGTGGTATCCTTTGGTTCACACATCTGTCAATGAAGAGTATCAATGTCTACAAGTACCCAATTGGCAAACTGAGGGTACAGCCTGTAGGAATTATCATCTTTGCGGCTGTTATGGCCACTTTAGGTATGCTTGCTTTTTCTACTAATGGATGGAAAGTGCTCATACAATCAAGTCACGTCCTTTCTTGATTATGTATTTTGTTTGACATATGTGAACTGCCATCTTAGAATTTTACTCAAGCTGTGTTATGTTCCTGTCAAAAACCTATACATTAATTTGCTTTGCTTCTCCAGGCTTCCAAATATTTATTGAAGCTGTTGAAAAGCTGATAGTGAACGAGGCTCCTAATAAACTGAACCAAGTACAACTATTGTGGCTGTATTCAATCATGATCTTTGCAACAGTAGTGAAACTAGCTCTCTGGCTCTACTGCCGAACATCTGGTAACAAGATCGTCCGTGCTTATGCTAAGGTTAATATCTTGTTTCGTTTGAACACTTAATAGTTGAACATAATTTATAAAAGATTTGTAATGGATCTGTTTCCACAGGATCACTACTTTGATGTTGTCACAAATGTCGTTGGCTTGGCTGCTGCTGTCCTTGGCGATAGGTTCTACTGGTGGATCGATCCAATTGGTGCAATTGCCCTTGCAGTCTACACCATTTCAAATTGGTCTGGAACAGTATGGGAAAATGCAGGTTTGTGTTACTTGTTCAATTTGAACATTTGCTTAGGCAATAACACCTGCACTCATTCTTATCCATCCATCCAATTATACAAATGATCAGGGGCGGAGCCAAACCTGAGACAAAGGGGGCNAATACACTTGCAAGCTCTAAACCTAATTAATTTAGGTTCAAGTGCTACCAATTCTATCAGCTAATACGTGGAGTTTTTCATCAGGACCGGTGCTGCAGCCCCGGCAGCACCGGCCCTGTCTCCGCCACTGCAAATGATCTTTGCAGCAAGAAATAAGTTCCACATGGGTGCTTTAAGGGAAAACTATTTTACTAGCCTAATGCAAATGGATGATTTTTAACCTTGCACTAGATACCTGTTACCGGTTCAAATAAAAGTTATTACTTGAGTCAAAGGCTTGCTCTATAATCACTTTGCGACGTCATCCAGAGCATTTGCCCTACTTGCATGCTAGATATTAGCCAGGGCTGACAAACAGTCTTACTACTTTTACCTACTGTTATCCTTCGTGCAGTATCACTGGTAGGTGAATCAGCTCCTCCGGAAATGCTTCAGAAGTTGACATATCTGGCTATCAGACATCATCCTCAAATTAAACGTGTTGATACGGTTCGGGCATACACCTTTGGGGTGCTTTACTTTGTTGAGGTTAGTGTCTCTTTTATTATCTTATTCCTTTGCCGAGGGGAATCATTTATGTTGTCTGTCAGCCAATCTAACGAAGAGATTGGTGTTATATTTAATCTATCTGAATCCCTAGATGCTGGCTGGATAATGTTGTTGTAGCAACTACTTGATTTGTCGTTATAGAAGGATAATGCTATTGTTTGTGACTAGCAGGTTTCAGTAACCTAACTTCTTCTGATCTATGCAGTGTGTAGTGCTTAATCTATAATCGTAAAAAAGGAGTATGATGCCATGCCAATGTCCTCTTGTGATCTCACTGTTATAGCAATATATAGCGAGTGCTAGTTAACCATGTCTTTACAAATGATCGGGATTGTTCTTTCAACAATCAGACCCCATTGTTAGATTGTAACATATAACATGCTCATCTCTGATCACTGAACTCACGCAGGTTGACATTGAGCTCCCTGAGGACTTGCCACTTAAGGAGGCACACGCCATCGGAGAATCACTCCAGATCAAGATCGAGGAGCTCCCTGAAGTCGAACGAGCATTCGTTCACCTTGATTTCGAGTGTGACCACAAGCCGGAGCACTCAATCCTCAGCAAGCTGCCTAGCAGCCAGCCTTGACACGAACGGAGGCCACGAGATTGTCGTGCAGGATCTGCTACAGAGCTTTGGGTATCTTGTGCCGTGTGAAGAAACCAAGAGCTTAAATTAGTTTTGTGGTCGTGAGATGTAGATCAGGCGCATCTAAAGACTATGAGAGATGCTGGTGCCGAAGGCAGTGTTTGTTCCGAGTGAATGTGGAACCCTCTTTTTTACGTGGCTGCGTTTTGATCGAAATTACGCGTTTAGCTGTTTAGATGTAGCTGTTTGCCTGTGTGCTAGCAGGGTACTAGTAATGAAGCCAAGGATGACGGATGACATTAAGATAGAAGATTTGCTTAAGCAAAAAAAAATTCGTTTTGTCTGAAACTCAGGCTCATACTGAAACAATTTTTAAGAGGACAAGTGAGATGATGGTGGCCCAAAGACCAAGCTTTGAGTTTCCTTCATCCACCATCCGGCCCAGCTACTAGAAGTCTTAGGCTTATTTGAGCCCAGAATCAGGCCTGGTACTCTCTTTCCGACAGCATCAGGCAGGCGGCCCAGTACATAGAAGCCGTCGTGGACTTCAGACACCACAGAACTGGGGAGAAAATGGGAAATAAACATTGGAAAAAGAGAAACTTTGCGATTAAAAAAAAAAGAGAGCAAGACTGTTCGGCTGGCTGCTGTTTGGTTTATTTTGGCAAGAAGCAGCAGATCAAGACCTACGACGAAACTATATATTCGACAAAAGTCCAGCACGCACATTCTCGTCAGAAAATTTTAACAACTAAATTGCCTGCTCCGTGTTACAAAAATACAAAGTTACGGTGTTCACGGTGTTAAACAGAAGATGCAGTAATGCGTATCGGGACAAGCACAGACACCGGTCACAAACTCGCTGTGCAAGCTGTGTTCATGTCCAAGTTCATCACGGAGAAAAACAGTAGATGCGGTAGCACATGTCCGGCGGATGAGCAGAGAGACCGCCCGGCTCCGCATGAATTTTTTTTATATTTTAACCCTTTTAAAACAAAAATTTTAATATCAACTCCTACCCAACTAAA
>JAZFNS010033003.1:5910-24023 GCA_037127165.1 Alloteropsis angusta | reverse complement strand
AAAAAAAAGGCAGATGTGATATCCACTCCGATATTATTATGACGACGAGAGACGAGACAAATCATCAAAGGTCTGTCTTGCCGTCTTGCACGAGCAATCGAGCATCCTGCACCAGGGAAGGGAACCAGGGAACCCATCGATCGATCACACGGTGTAGTGCTGGTTGTTGATGTCGTCCAGGTCCAGCCCCTTGAGCTTCACCACCGACTCCACCTTGCCCTTGAGGGTGTGCAGCTCGCGGAGCCTGGCGATCTCGGCGCGCCGCCGCGCGTCCTCCGCCATCTGGCCCAGCTGCTCCACGGACGCCGCGGCCTTCTCCCGGCCCGCCGGGCTGGCCGTCTCCAGCCCGTGCAGGGTGCGCTGCTCGTGGGCCCAGGCCGCCTCGCGGGCCTCCTTGCCGAAGCCCTTGCGGTTGGTGAAGGCCACCTTGTTGTCGATCACCAGGCCCCAGGCCTTGCCGCTCAGCCCGTACCGCACCGCGAACTTGATGGGGTCCAGCAGCAGGTACACGGCGATGTTGTACACCCAGATGGCGCCCGTCCAGGCCCACCCGATGCCCTTGATGCCGGCGAGCTCCCAGCTCACCATGGCCGCAAGCATAGAAGCGATCTGCAGAATAGGACAGAACAGTATTTGATTGCTTGCGTCATGTTGTTTAGGGCGTGGCAGGCACATTCACAGAGAGAAGAAATTAACTGACACGGTTTCCAATGCATAAACTTTATGCATAATAATCTAAACACCCCCTGTGTTATACTACATCGGAGAAAGAGAGTAGAGATCAACAGGCATCAGCAGACAACAAACTAAACTACTCATCACTCACCAGCTGAGCTATCACGAAGGCGCCCATCAGCAGCAGCCCAGGTCTCTCCAAGAAAGACCAGCCCCTGGACCGCGTCACGAATATCAGCGCCTGGCTGATGGTGCTCACTTGAAGGTAAACGGCAGAGGCCAGCCTCTCCGTGTTGTCAGCGACCAGATTGATATTATTTGAATCGATCTTGTCGATGTTCATACTTTTAACGTGGAAAACCCTCTGCAAAACAACATTATCAAATCACTGTCTGAGTGTCTGCTTATTATAATTTGCCCACGATTAACAGCTAGCTGTTCCTTCCTATTATTATACATGTCAATGGCAGTGGCAGGCACATTCATCCACCTACCACAAAGAACTCCGTCTTGTAAACTGTCCAGAAGAAGAGCACCGTCGTCACAGCCAAGTAAGTCCCGATGACCACTCCTGTTGCAAATATCTCCGCTAGCTTCCAGCTGTCTGGGTGGGGAGATGGCTTCACCTTGTCTTTGGATATAGTCATAATGGTTCCTGACCCAGGCATATAAACAACTCAGCAACAATCTCTTACTTTTTCTAGATCGACAGACAAGGGGAAACCGGCAATCTTTTGTATGAATCAAGGAACCAGAGTATTTGTCTTACCATCATTAAGAATTGCTATCACAAGAACCAGCATCGGAGGGAAGTCAAACCTCCAAAGGCATGCCAAGAGCAAAAACCCAAGCTGCACGGACAAACAAATGATATTTCGGCACATATACTTTGCAAAAGGGAACCCTAAAACAAATTTTATTAATGCCAAAGGACACAGTAGGTTGTGTCTATGGTAGGCGAAATGAGCTTACCACAATACGTATGGTTATAGACACAGCATATATCTGCAAAAAAGGAAACAAATAAAAACAAGACGTGTCAATCAGGACCCCTTTTTATCAGAACAAGATATGAAAGAGGAGGGGTGGGGGGGCATCATGAATACGGACTGATAATACCAAAGATAACAATGTGCACAGTGGACAATAAAATTAAGTACTGAATTCATTTTCTGCAATGCATAGGTAACACTGCTCAGTTTTATAGGTAAAAAAAGATGGTGGAATGGGATCAAGCAGCAGCAAGTAGAGATATTACTTCTGCATCTCTACACTGCAAAATTCTAATCAAGTGTGTTCTCCATATTTTTTTATCTTAAAACGAAAAACAGATCACAAATAGAGTGTTGAACCATGACTTAACCGAACCGCTTTGCTCTCTGGCATGCCTCATTTTTTTGCTATAGTAAATACGGAGTACTTCACTACTGGAAAAAACACAAATAACAGAGAATATTGAAGACTGTGCACCAATGCCCCATTTACCATAATAACATAGGATGATAACATGTGAGACAAGTGTACACACATTATATGTAATGGTGAACTTACAGTATAATTTTTCATTCTTTGGAAAATCGCCCGACTAGTTAGTACTGCACTGATGATCACACTTAATCCAGGTTCTGTCAGGACTATGTCAGAGGCCCCTCTAGCAGCATCAGTGGCATCAGCCACAGCAATTCCAATATCTGCTATCTTCAGAGCAGGTGCATCATTAACTCCGTCACCAGTCATCCCACATATGTGCTTTCTAGCTTGCAGCCTCTGCACAATCTCGTATTTGTGCTCTGTGAAAGGAAACAAATTAGATGAAGGAACACCATGCTGCAATAGATAGTTAATGCTCACCTGGAAAAACTCCAGCAAACCCATCCGCTTGCTCAATCAACTCGTCCACTGGTAGGACTGCGATGTCACCTTCTTTTTTGTCACCCAACAATGATGACGAAGGATACATGTTTGTGCCCATTCCTAGTCTCCGGCCAGTCTCCTTAGCTATAGCCAACTGATCACCTGTGTTTAAGGTGGAAATACAGGGAAAATATCTCAATCTCTAGATGGTAGCTTAATTTGTTTTTCAACACTTAAGGTAAACTTGTGGAATGTCTAGATACAGTAAAGCATTCTAATTGACTGCTCCCAGGTAACAAGGACTGTAAGTCTAAAAGGAAAATTACCAGTCCATTATCAACTAGATATGCACACCTATTCTAATTCTATAAGTTAATTAATTCCTTGCTGTTTAGAAGTACTAAATGGTGCCAAAAAGAAACCTGTAATCATTTTCACACTAACTCCAAGGTCAAGAGCTCTGCGTATGGTTTCAGCACTATCATGACGGGGAGGATCAAAGAGAGGGAGAAGACCAACAAATTGCCAAGGTCCACCAGGACTTTCCTTGGTCCCTTCAGGTACTTCCTGTATGACGAAGGGGAGTTTAGTAAGGTTTTGTTCGGTATATGGACAAGCATGCTGTAGCACACTAGCAGTTTACCCTCACCTGATAGGCAACAGCAAGCGATCGTAGCCCTCTTTCGGCATAATTGCCAATAGCATGATGGACCTTCCTTGCAATCTCAGACTTATTCGATGCTAGATTGAGAATCTGCAAGAGCATTTGATGGCATATAAGTACATTACAGTAACCATGATGTGACTGCATATAGTCACATATAGTATTCAGTTTAATTCATTTCAAACAAGAAAATACCAATAAAAACAATGAGATGAACCAAAAGAAACATAATTACATTCGACCCTATATGAAAACATGCAGAAAACGAGACTGATAGAGGGAAATTAGATACACACAGAGTCACTGACTAGGACTGTAAATTCATCAATTCAGTTAATACCAAAGACATCCACATAAATCTTAAGCAAACAAAATATGACAAAAGTTTCTATATTCTTCATTTGCTTTTTCTATAGGAGTAGTAAATTTCGTGCACAAGTCATCTCACCATAAACTCAAGTTGCAAAGTAAAGATTATCATAATTGGCAGCTGTAAACCGTGCACTTCAAACTGTTTACATACTATGGTTTCTACACCTTTTTCATGTATTATATGGTCATTAAACGAATAAAAATTACGGAATATAAATACCTGTTCAGGGGCACCTTTGCTAACCCTGTGCATTTTACCCCCAGCATCTACGTACGTGAGTGCTGTCCTCTTGTCAGTTGGATTGAATGGGAGGAAATGGACTTCTTCAATCCCAGCACGTGCCTAGCAGTAGCCAGAAGAGAATAAAATAGGTAAATGAAATTAAAAAGAAACAAGAGATGCCGACAATAATGCTCGTTAGTTGGATTTTTATTTAACTGTTAGACATGGAAACTTATGAATGGGCATGTGTTATGGGCTGCAAAGCTCAGATAAAACACTTGTTCATAATTGATGCTACCTCCAGCTGTGAAATCATAGATCACCGCTTTACCAGTAGTTGCTAGATCCTAATACCAAGGCAAGACATTGAATGTACACCTAATATGACGAACAGATCCCTCAGCTATAAATTAGATACTGTCCTAGAATGTGTGCAACTAAACTTTAATAACTTAATTGTACCAATGTGATGATGTCGGTCCTACACAACAAGTAAATCAGACCAGAGGCAGACTATACACTCAAAATGATATGGAACCATTTTTGTGAATCCTATATATATCAGGACTCGAGTGTTTAGCTCCTTCCCTACTTGAGTGATGAAAACAGCCAACAATCATGTGGACAGGTATACATTATAAAAATATATAAGAGAGAAGACTTTTCCACCTCTTTCGGATCTGGCAACATCGAAACAATAGCAAAATCAATAGCATCTTGATTCTCTAGTCTAGAAGCCCTTGCAGCCATTAAGACAACGTCATCCTTTTCCAAGCCTCTAGCAAAAACCTACATAAATGTTCCATGCCTTAACAATCAGTGTCATTAATATTAGCACAGATAAAAGTGAAGAACTGAAAATGAGAGATTTGAAGGTGGCAATGCATGAACAAGTCATAACGAGCTTGAAACTGCTTCTGTGTAAATGAGTATGGCAAAAGAACAAAAAGAATCATTATCTCAGTTGGGTAGTTGCAAATCCTTGCTTTTTCCTTGGTGTGTCACCACTAGATTAAGAGAATAACTAGAGCTTCAGTAGTACAAGATTCAGATGATATAACCTCAATTAAATTCTTGTCAACGCTTAGTTTGTTGAGTGTCAGTGTTCCAGTTTTGTCACTACAAAGGACATCCATTCCAGCCATTTCTTCTATGGCAGTCATCCTCTTGGTAATAGCACCCTGCAGACAACCAAAGGGGAGGATGTCACTTTAAAGAACACAGTTACACAGATAATTTTTCACGAGAGAAGATCAAACCTGCTGTGCTAGTTTGTGTGATCCAATAGCCATAGTGACGGAAAGAACCGTAGGCATGGCAATGGGAATTCCTCCAATAAGAAGCACAAGAAGGTTATCAACGATCTGACGGTACCTTCTTGCATGAATAGCGTACAGCACAACTAACTCGATAGTCATTCCAGCAGCAATTGAGCAAATACAGAAGTTTCCTATTGATGTCAGAACCTAAAAGGCATCCATGAAATGCAACCAAGATCAGATATTCGGCAATCAAAATAAAATTAACAATCACTGTAGTGAACTAACCCAATGATCCAGGGGAAAAAATGACGGGATAGGACGCAAAACAGAATTGAAACCAGATAGATTAGGGGAAAATACAAGTTCTTTCGAACGGGCCTCTAGCTAGTTGGTAGGGAGGCTCTAGTAGCACTCACTCCCTGTGGAAGCAAATTTCAGACTGGGGTTTAAAAAATCCCTCGTGTGTCCCACGCTAAAGCACTGGTCTAAGGCCTGACCTAGGTCGTTGATCATTCTCACNACGGGCTACGGTGCTGTTGTGTAAGGGTGGCGCAGGGGTTCGGGGGTTTTCTCGACTTGCGTGNAGGTCTTCTTAGCAAAATGCCTGGGGGGCTGCGTTACCCCCCGCTGGTCAAGGTAAAATACAAGTTCTCACCGTGATCAATAAAAAATAAGATAGACTAAGCATCGAGGCACTTTTGCTGAAGACTGACCTTCTGAAAGTGGCCAACATGTGTAGTTGACTCAACTAGATGGGCTGCCTTTCCAAAGAAAGTATGGATTCCAGTGGCAATAACAACTGCTTCTATTTCACCTTGCTTACATGTTGAACCAGAGTAGATTCCGTCACCAGGATGCTTGGTTACAGGTAGTGACTCTCCAGTAAGTGCAGACTGCAAAATAATCGGATGCTTGGTTATTGATTCGTATTTTTGTATCGGAATGATACTCACAATATGAGACTAATGCGTTTTAGCAGAAAAGTTGTAAGGCAATGTAGCATGCAGAGACAAAGAAACTGAGACGCAAGAAAGACCTGATCAATTTTCAGTGGATCTCCCTCGAGTAGACGTGCATCTGCTGGAATGATGTCTCCAAGTTTAATGCTAATTATATCACCAGGAACCAGCAGAGACGCATCCAGTTCACTCCAGGTTCCATCACGTAGAACCTAGAAAGAAGGCAACAGGATGAAAACGCAATATTTCAGAAGGAGGGGGAAACAGAGAGCAGTAGATATGATTTACCTTAGCTTTTGGGGCGAGACGAGCCATAAGTGCAGCAGCAGCATTGCCAGCGTTATTTTCCTCTATGAAGCTAATGGTGGAATTGATAATGAGCAGTAACACAATTCCAACAAAGTCGTGGTAGTCTATGCTCATTTTCTGCGTGAAGATCGATTAAGATTCAGAATGCAGAAAGAGGGATGTCGAATTGTGAGTGTATGAGATGCTTACACGTCCCCTAGCATCTGTTCCTCCATGAGCAAGGGCGATAGCCATTATGGCTGCCGCCTCCATGACCCACGAGAGGGGGTTCCACATGAAGCCCAGGAACTTGAGCACTTTGCTTTCCTGCAACACTAAGCTGTTAGCTTATTGTCTTGTATGACGTCACTACTAAAGGTTGTTGGATTACATAAATAGATGAATAAACGAATTACCCTCTTCTCTTCCAGCTTGTTGTAACCAAAGATGTTGATCCTCTGCTGGGCGGCGTCGGCGGTGAGCCCCTCGCGAGTGCATCTGAGGTGCTCGAAGACCTCCTCCACAGGGATATTCTCCTACAATGGTAACTCTCAAGTCAGTCAGTGAGTAGAGGAGCGAGCTTCCGTCAATCCAATTCCCCGGTAATAATTTGATTTCGAAGGAAACGCAAAAAAGGGAGACAAACAGGAGTCTGCAACGCACCAGGTCCACTGTTTCGTTGCTGATGGCGTCCATGCCGAGGCCACCGTTGGCCTCCATCGAAGCGAGTCAGCTGAGAAAGGAATGCAACGAGATGGGGAGGCCTCGGCGGAGAAGGTCGATGGTACGGAGGTAGGCGGAGGGGCAATATAAGGAGGCGGAGGTGGATGGCGACGATCGAGAGGAGTGGGGCGTGCGCGGCTCCGCCATTGGCCATCGGGCTCGGCTCCGCCGAGGCGGATTTGGCTTTGTCCGCGTCTGCCCGCCTCCGTCTAGGTCCCGCCGTCGCCGGTGCCCCCCCTTCCCTCGCCCCTGATTCCTTGGCCTCGCCGTCTCCCGCCCGCCCCCGCTCCCTCCTGGGATAGATTACTCACAGTATGAAAGGGAAATCGGGATGGACATGGATTGCAGATGCGAGGGGAGGTACGGACGGACGGAGTGTAGTGGACTACTGGACCGTCCTTCTCGCCAGTTGCCACGACAACCACCACCAAGCTATCACCAAGGGGAGGAAATTGGAACGACGACGACGAGGATGACGACGAGTGGTCAACGGTCAACAAACTAAAGCTCTAGAGGACCCTCTCTCCATCATCGAATCGTAATCTACTCGTGACTGCGATTAATAATTAGTAGTAGTCCAGTACTAGTACCGTGTCAGCAGCTATCAAACCACGCTTATTTAGCTGACTGCTAATTTGACGCCAGTGCAACCATACAGAGATCTCCGTCAAAAATATAAATTCTAGCATGTCGTAATTGTTGATGCAAAAATTACATGATCTTCGCGCTCCTTGACAAATGTGTTATGTGAAATCTGCTTAACTCCATTTCAGACCCAAATCTTCAGATCATGGCATACCGGTCAAATGGCTCTAAAATTAACAAAGTAAAATTTAACCAGTAAGAATAAAGGACCTCGTTAGCCAAAGCCCTGAATTGTCCCTACAAGCAATCTCGCCTATGGAGAATTCGATGCGAGTACAACACACAAGCTTTAATTTTGAGTTGTGATGACATCATGCATGTATTGAACAAGTCATCGACTTTAGGAGCTGATTTGAAAAACGAACTAGCATTAAACGTGCCACTTATTACTTATGTCTCTAAAGAAATATTCTCGCTACCAATCGGATCGGACTCCATCGAGACAGTGTTTTTAGGTGTGTTTTTAGGTGTACAGTAGATTTAGTTTTACAAGTGAATGAATCTATGTGTATTAAGAGACAATTTTAAAGCAAGTTTATTTTAGAACATGTAAATAATATGAATCGTTTATGAAATAGAACAGATATATAAAAATAACTTATTGTGATGAAATGATGACATTTAAATAAGGATCTGATCATGTTTAAATTTATGAAAAGGATAACTTGTGTAACCTATATAAACTAAACAGAAGATCGATGCAACTCAGCCTCTTAGAACAACAAGGACCAATAACTTGATGAATTTAGACATACCTAGTAAGAGATCTAACACATGCAATACAAACTCAATAATTTGATGAGCAAATCTAAACGAAAAATGGTGATACGCAGATGAACTTGATACAGAAACTTACATGCAAACTGGAGATCAAGTTGATGCACCTGCTTTTTTGAAGAACTTGTAAAAAAAGACTAAAACTAGGGTTTGCCAATTAGCTGAAAAAATAACTTGTATTGACGATGGTATCGAAACTCTGTTACAAAACAACGGGTTTATATCTGACCCTGAAAATTAAAAAACCTAATCGACCATGATATATTTTTTACATTATTTAAAAAACCTAAACTATTTAAACATACAAAATTTTTACACACCTCAAGCACACGAGAAGTTCCCAGATATCTAAAACTCCTAAACACGTGCTACTTCACAATCATAGCAGCTCCAGCCTCAATTCATCTTAATCTGCTTGTATTTGGGCTCCTCGTCCGAATTGACTTTGGTTTTTACCTATCTTGATCTGTTTGTACTTCCTAATCCAAATTTGTTTTTGGCCTCAAATTGGCTCTCGTATCCCATTCGAATCAGCATCGGTCTTCATTGTCCGATCAGCTCTCTCATATAACTCCTATGATTTTGATCTATTGGCCTAAATCAAAATATGGTGTCAACAGTAACATAATAAATATTTTAGTAAAAGTAGTAATCTTATTATTAAATTTACAATTTTTATGATCTATATTCGCGAACCAAGCATTGTTTGAATCTTGTCTAAAAGTGTCTATTTGCAGGATCTTGCGCCAAGCCATTAGATTCTGCGTTCAGGACCTGCTGAGTTTCGAGTGGCCCATTAACTTCTGCATTCAGGGCCTGTTGAGGAATATTCCGCGCGTGGAAAGAAGTTAATGGGCCGCTCGTTCTGGTGCGCTTGGGCTGTTAGAGAGGGCGGGCCTTGGATTGGCGTAGTTCGGTAGTAGTTGCTGCTAGAAGACAGCAGCAGAAAGGAGAAGATAACGTGGCAGGCGTTGAGGCATCGGGGCCTCCACGCGGAGCAAAGCCGTCGCCACGTATCCCTCCACTTGTCTGCGCGGCATCCTAGCATGTCTCCACGCAGGCACGACCATGCTGCTCGGCTTCTCTCTCCTGATCTATCCATGCTGCTTCTTTGCTCTATTTATAAAACACAGATCGCCTCACGAACAAGACTTGTAATCATCTGTACGCAGATGGTTTATTTGATCGTTGTAGCTAGTACATAGTAGAGTAGAGTAGAGCAGAGCAGCCAGCTACTTGGATCTTGATCGCAAGGGAGCAGAAGGAAAATGAGCACCATCGGAGATTCCTACATGAGGGGCCTCCACGGCGAGAACGACTACAGCCAGCAGCAGTCGGCGGGCGCCGCGGCGGCCAAGGCGGTGGCCGCCGGCACGGCCGCCTTCTCCATGCTGCTGCTGTCGGGGCTGGCGCTGACGGGCACGGTGCTGGCGCTGATCGTGGCGACGCCGCTGCTGGTGCTCTCCAGTCCCGTGCTGGTGCCGGCGGCCATCACGGTGGCGCTGCTCACGGCGGGCTTCGCGTCGTCGGGAGGCTTCGGCGCCGCCGCGGTGGGCGTGCTCGCGTGGATGTACCGCTACCTCCAGACCTCGTCGTCGTCGGATCACCACCAGCAGCAGCGATCCAGCAAGGCGCACGACGGCAGGGACTGGGCGCAGCACCGCTTCGAGCAGGCACGCGCACACTGATGATGAGTCACTGACAGCGCGCGCTTCTCTTGCAATTAATAATCTGTAACAGCTAGCCCGGTCGAGTTCCGGTTGTTGGATACAGGCATGAGGCGCGCATATATGTTTGGCTTTGGATATATGCGATGTAATGTTGTCAGCAATTACTAATGAATAATATATAATTTATAATAAGAGTGTCTCAATTCCTGCACTACCCCCATCCGATCCAAATGTTCTTTCTGCAAATTACAGACTGTAATTCCGTCCACTGATCCATTAGATCCCCAACCGGTTTGTTCAATGGGGGAAAAAAAGAGAGAAGAGAACACGTAAATACAGGAGCAGCAGGCCTGCACCGTGCTTGTTCAGTTGTTGCCTCTTCGTGCGTGCAAGGAACGGAAGAGAAAATAGAGAGGAGATGGCGGATATGGATGTCCAGCCATCATGGCCGCTTCGTGTGTACATGGAGAGAGGTGTGCTAAATGTACAGCTAGCAGCTTTGGACCAAACGGCTTTTATACCAATCCAAAGCAATACAAAAAAAAAACACTCAGACGCATCCACTTGCAATTTGTCAGTATTAAATACCCATGTTTTTGCTACGGCACATAAATTCAAGAGTTTAGTACCACTACCACATGAGTGTATGTGCTGAGGATGGTTTCATTTTTAGTGTCACAGGCCGGCTAAATAGAACAAAACATCCGATCCAATTTTCAGCAATAAACGACGAATGCCTTCCCAACTCAAAACTGCAACGGGACTGGATTGGAGCAGGTAGTAACAATACAACAGATCTTAGGTATCAGCGTAGTCAGACGCTCTTCGAGTGCAAGGCTGATTTCATGTGTTGGCGCGTGTACTCCCAGACGGCGATGGCGCCGCTGACATGGACGTTGAGCGACCTCACCACGCCTAGCTGCGGGATCTCCACGCACGCGTCCAGGATGTGGATGATGTCCACGGGGATGCCTTCCTTCTCCCGCCCCAGTACCAGCACCGTCCGCCTCGGAAACTCGAACTGGTCCAGGGGCCTGCTGTTGGCCGTCTGCTCCAGCCCGATCACCGAGTACCCCTGGGACCGCTTCCGCTCCAGGTAAGCCTTCACGCTGTCCACCGGGACCTCCACGGTGGGCAGCCACTTCTCGGCGGTCACACTGCAAAATGTGCACAACAGCCAACACAGGTGAAGGTAAGGAGACTGATGGATGGGGATTAAGGCAGCAGAACTATCAAGCTTGGCCAACCAGACCTGATCAGCCGGAACTGCTTGTCCTGGAGAATGCTCTTGTCGGCAACAACCAACCCAGCTGCTCTGAAGACCTGTCAAGAAAGCAAAGCTGAATTAAACCAACAGCTCACAAAATACACCAAGGAATTGAAGGAAGGGAAAATAAGCAACCGCACGGTGGTAGTTGGCAAGGCACTACCTCGCACGTTCTTGTCAGTCCTGCAAGATTCGGTATACGGTCTACCAATGACGCTACTACAATCAGTTCTTGCTGTCTTTGCTTGACCGTTTCCACAGCTTGCAGTCTTGCTTCTAGTGCTAGGTTGAAAAGTCCGTCATCTTCCTCCATCTCTACAATCATCCCTTTCAAAAAAAATCTCTACAATCATAAGACAGCACACGCCATAGACATGTGAGTATGTCCGTGAGAGGAGGAAATAAGCAGCACATCACAGTTTGCATACCGGAAATTAACCTTGAACGGTCCCCGGCATTCAAGTTCAAAGCTTGCTGAGAGTCCCTGTGGGGCGTTATTTTCTTCTGGAAGTCCAGTGCATCTTGACAACCAGGTTGTAACAACTCGGACACGCTCACCTCCCTTTTGTTCTCGTTGCCGTGCTCTTCCACCATGAGACCCTCATTCTTGATTGTTACTGTATCTTTTGCCATAGCATGTCTCAAGTCCTCCCTCACATCCTGAAATAGAAGAGTTTTAGCTTGCACTCCCATGGTAGCAGAGATATGCCAGGTTCAAGGCTTACATTCAGGAATTCAATCACACGCTCCATCACTGACACTGGAACACATTCAAATTCGGACACCTACACAGGCAACAGGATACTCAAAAATCTATAAGGCTCAATATTCAGTGCCCTTAAAAAACCATAATGGTCCCAAAATTTATCTACAATTATAAAGATAACATGCACTAATAATGAGCAGAGAATATCAATAACCTCAGGGCGAGCACTAAATATCCCTGAAGGAGTCCCAGATGCGTTGGGATCAAAAACATCAAGGAAACCTTCAATTGAAACTCTGAGCCTGAAATCATGAAAGAGGAGTTATAAACATTAAGGGAACAATCGGAGATACAGATGGAGAACTTTGCATACAAATTGAGATCATCATTTGTAAGAAACAAGATCTAGGTTCAGAACCCAAACTAAGCCATAAATTTGTAATGTCAGGACAGTCCAGCCAAGTAAACAATTAGACAAGAAAAAACTAGTATGTAGATGTACCTCACACAGTCAGAATTCTCTGCCAGATAATGTTTCAGTTCTTGAAAGCACCTTCTCTCAAAGATTACATCTTCTGAAGTTTCAAGATGTAAAGTAGGCCACAACCTTGATAGCACTGAATGGACAAGTAGCTGCAAACAGAATGATATTCAGGTGATTAAACCAACACGACACTCCAGAAAAACACATTTCAGGTGAGTTTCCATTACCTGAGTAAAACCACGTAAACTGTGGTGATGGGATGTTAGGAAAGGCAGTATTGGAGGAAGCAGTTGATTTAGGTGGTTTATCTGGACGGACTGTTGCCTTGAATGAAGAATCACATTTGCTGCTATAAAAACATAAGATGACAGTGCCTGCAGAGAGGAGAAAGATAAATAAACAAATCGAAGTACAAAGATACCTGAGGATCAGGCTAAAATGTACACCTGTTGTCGCATCCCTTTGTCATGAAAAATAGGAATAAGTTGTTCCTCTGCCTGCAAATGATAAAATGATGGTCCATCAGGATCATAAAAGCCCCCCACCAACCCAAAACCCACCCAAAAAAAGTGAGTTGTACAGACATTTAAAGAAGTGCGCGTTAGTAACATATCTTCTACAACTATAGCATGAAGGGAGCTCTCACCAATGTTGGAAATTTTAAGTATAAGAGTATAGCAAATGTCTCCAAGTACTGCCGGACAGCAGGCAGATTATTTTTCTGCATGAACAAACAAATTGAACTTTTGAACAACGCAAAAGTAATGCAACACATAACATTGCATTACAAGTAAATTAAGAATCCACAAGTCCAAAGCATGCATAAACAAAGAGAAAATTCTTACATAAAGACAGGTGTGAGTGCTCGATGTCACTTCTTCAACTATATCGTCTTCAACATAGTGCGATAAAACACATATCATCTGCCACACACGTACTTTACGCCTATGCACCTGGTAAATGAGAAGATTATACAAACATGGTACAAGATATCACAAAGCTCAACAAACCACCTGGATTTCACATAGACTAAAAGACTCACACTGCTATACTTCTTGTAGAGTTCTTTTGAAATATCCTTGTCGTTTACCTGTCAGAGAATAGTGCAAACATAAGATTAAGAGCTCCCCTAATTTGTGCAGTGCTTTGGAAGCGAAGTAAACAAGACAATAAAATTTGCACCATCAGGCAACGGTTTATGCTTATAAGGTGCTAAACCAGTATCAGGTCCATGGCAGATTAAAGTTTAATCAAGTTTAACAAGATGATATCAAACTAGGTTTCAAATACAGGATTGTGTCCAGAGAATATCAACTTCAGGTCGTATTGTCCCAGATAAGAAGATATAGCTATATATAAAAACGTTATGAATATGTAAACACTCAGGCAGTACCGCTGAGTCCAGAAGTTTTAGTAGAAATAGTTTGCCAGATTGAAGAGCTTCTTCAGTTTCCGATATATTCTTTTCTTTGATTTGTTTCCAAAGCTGATGAAAGAGAACAGCAACCGAAACGCGAGCATATAATTCTGTATTAATGAACACCTGCAATAGATATTGCCAATCATAACATATGAGAAATGATAAAACAGCTCAGTCATATAGGTGATAAAAGAGAAAGAAAACAGGAGGCACAGCAGGTTTCACTGTGCCCTACTCCATTACATGGGACTGTTTATTCTGAAGGTAACCAAATTAGAATGCCAATAGCCCAATACCTAGCAAGGTAATTTCAAATAAGCTTACCTCTGTGAATTCACGATCAGGACTTTGTGATAGCATGGAAACCTCAAATCTTGCTTCATGGTTTTCAGAGAGTTCAGCTTCAAAATCTTCGTCAAACGCCACTATTTAATACACATCAAATACTGATTGGAATGAATACAATAATATAGAATAGGCATATTGCCTTGATTTATTAGAAGGAACTTACAAACAGAAGGAAAGGAGAAAATACTCATAAAGGAATTAGTGGGAAAGAAACTGAAATAGCATACCAGATCCATATAATGAAAGTAGCTTCAGTTCCTCCATATAAAATCTAATAGTTTTGGGGTACATCAACCATAGACCACTCAAATGCAAAGCTGCTAGGCGAATAGTTCGAGGACTTTTTGAACCTTCATTAAGAAGATTCTCGATAAACTGGAAAGAAATAGATGAGTTAATTGCATCATTTGTACCACAAGGAAAGCTTGGTGCTAAAGAAGAATGTCTTCATAATTCTAAGTGAAGTACACTAAGACACCACTTAGTGTACATACAGATCCTGGATAGGTCAGATAATGAACATCTAGAAGCGACACAGAAAAAAGAGAATGATTTTCCTTATTCAGATGGTCAAAATAGCAAGTTCTAGTGCATTGTTATGGCATATTTTGACATCAGCTGTCCAACACTGCACAAGATGAAATAGACGGAAAAATATTCACCATATCATCAGGGCTTATTTTATTATTATATATTATCATTCATACGAATGACCTCTATTTCTCTCTTCGCTACTTAGCATCACACGATGATTTTGGTTCCTTCTTATATGCATAATCTAAGCATCAGCATCATATGAAGACAGTAGTAGTCATCAGTAAGTGTTACTATATGTATGCACCTAAAGTCCACGACGCAGACTTAGCTGGCAAACAAAAGCATGCAAAGCAGCAGTATTAGCAGATGGCATTTATGCTGACTACCCAGCTAAAGAATAAGAGTGTGTTGCGCCCAAAGTAGTAAAAAAGGTGGTAAAGACTAGATGTGGCAACTCAGTCGCAAAAAAAAAGGACTATATGTGGCAACTGACCCATTTTAAAGGGCCTGGTCCTTTTTCATTTGTTTGGTGCATTTCCAAATTACAAAACAGTGCTGGGTGCAATATTGCAGATAGCAGTGCAGCAATTGGTGCCACTCGTCGTTTGTTGCAGCTAAGATGCAAGATCCAGGAGGATTTTGCTAATTGCATTATCATCTGGATAAATAAAGAAAAAGGATTAATATCCACTGCATAACTGAGAATAAACAACACAAGAGAAAAGCTACCAATGGGTAATACCTCACAACTGATGCTTATAGAGGTAGAATTTCCATTTCCTATGTTCAAGTGTAACAGTCCCAAAACAGATCTCACACATCTCAGGATGGATAGGACAGAATTTTCACCAGCATTCTCAAGGCTGCAAAGATTAAGAAAAGAGTATGTCACAGGATAGAGTCTAAGTTGAAGCATTAGCAGAAAAGAAAAACTAGGAATAATAAAAACAGAGTTGTGAGGAAAATAATGTCACAGGGTAGAGGCTAGGAAGCATTGGCAGAAAAGAAAAACTAGGGATAATGTTTATAACCATGTTCAAGCACAGCACCAACTTGTATTAGAAAAATTCAATTCAGCATTAGTATTACAAATTTTAGTAGCTCCTTTAAATAACATGGTATTGACTTCATAAGTTCTAACATGAAGACAATGATATCCAGTCATTATAGGAAAGCTGCAAAGATTTATCATGCTAAGAAAACAACTTGTAAAAAAGTTAAAACTCTGAAGAATGAAAGGTTCCCCCACATAAACAGGAATGACGTAGTGAAATGTAATTGGATGCCATGGCAACAGTACCACGAGTTTATAAATGTAAATAAGAAACTACAGAGCAAAATTCTAACAAAATCATACTCTGCTCACCTTTCAATAACATCAAGAAAGATGCATAGGAGGGTTGAATCTGAAAATAAAGGATCCAGTCTCTTCAGCTGGGATTCACTGTCACTAAAGCAGCACGAAATGGATAGCAAGGAGTCTACACAAAGCCACTAAATGAAAATAAACAATTAGGAGCCATCCAAGCTTAGCTATGAATGGAAGTGGGTGATGCACAATGGTGACACTACAAAATGAAGCAAGATGTTATTCTAACCTTCCAAGTCATTAAAACAGCTCGTCTGCTACGTGTCAGAATTCCATCTGTAAGGAGATGGTTGATGTTGTCAAGGAAAGTAGTGACAGAAATATCCAATGAAAATCTTCTGGCTTGATTTGTTTCTGCCAAATCCAGATATTGAGAATCGCAGGCAGTAGATAGAGCTGTTAGAACATAGGTTAGAGCTTCATAAGCTGCTAAGTGAAGTTCAGCTCCAGTCTTGTACCAGAAAACCAAAAAAAAAGTTTTGGCATAAGAATTTACATAAAGGAAGTTAACATAAAAGCATCGAAAAAGAATGTTTAAGTAAAAATAATAAAATATTTGTTAACAATACCAACATACCTCAGTAGCATTAGTGGAGTGTTGGATAACTTCCAAATAGAAGTCCCAGAGAAAGGAAAATGTGGAAGAAAAAGAATCACTAGAGTTGTAATGGTTACACCAGGTGGCAACAGAACTAATGCACCTCATTGACCAAATCTGTGAATACGACAATAGAAATCTGTCAGCCTACAATTAAATGGTGTGATGCACTTGAAAACAGGTAAAGTATGCCAATCTATTATAGATAAGACATCTAATGCAATAGATTGACCTACAACTGATTTTGGTTTGTGAACTAAACTTCCAAAACATGTTTAAGTATGCCACCCTATTATAGTATTATATGGAAGATATTAAACGCAACACCATCATTTAGGGTGCGGCCTGCAACCGATTTTGGTTTGTGCACGCTAAACCAACAAAAAATATGCCAATGCCAACTTGTGTCTAGTTCAGTAGAATGACACCCATTTTTGTGTCTAAAATCCACAGTACACATCCAGTAGACTCTCAAGACTTGATCCCAAGATATATCAGTTGTTGGACCTTAAGGATGGATATGATAGCCAAGTGCACCCTCAGCGGAATATCGCAGCAAAAACTCCAATCAGATCACAATTGCTAC
This sequence comes from Alloteropsis angusta, assembly GCA_037127165.1. Classification (NCBI taxonomy): domain Eukaryota; kingdom Viridiplantae; phylum Streptophyta; class Magnoliopsida; order Poales; family Poaceae; genus Alloteropsis; species Alloteropsis angusta. Next base: position 6,596 of record JAZFNS010033003.1, on the reverse strand, counting down.
CTGTTGCTCATATGACTACTGTCCGCACTCTTCTTGCTATGGCTTCTATCCATGAGTGGTCCATCTCTCAGCTTGATGTCAAGAATGCCTTTCTTAATGGTGAGTTGCATGAGGAGGTGTATATGAGTTGCAACAGTTTCTCGTTCGAGTGCAGAGGCTGAGTTGCGTGCTATGGCTCTTGTGACAGCTGAGGTTACTTGGCTACGGTGGTTGCTTGAGGATTTTGGTGTTTCTGTTTATATGCTGATTCCTCTTTTGTCTGACACTAGAGGTGCTATCAGCATGGCTCGTGATCCGGTGAAGCATGAGCTTAGTAAACATGTTGGTGTTGATGCTTTTTATACACGAGCACAGGTACAGGATGGTATTTTTGCTCCTCGGTATGTGCCGTCAGAGACTCAGTTGGTTGATTTGTTTACAAAGGCACAGACCGGAGTCAGGCACAGGTTCTATCTCTCCAAACTCAGTGTTCTTGATCCACCCTGAGTTTGATGGGGGGTGTTAGATGTATATGTATTCTTGTATTTTCCCCATTGTATAAGGGGTCTTTGTGCATATTTATCTACACCTGTACCTGTATATATTTGGGCCTAATGCCCTATAATGAATACAAGTGCTATTCATAATAAACAAGTCATCGTTAATACAGGCAAAAAGTAGGGAACTCTTTTCTTACTTTACTTGCC
>JAZFNS010027867.1:23649-34799 GCA_037127165.1 Alloteropsis angusta | reverse complement strand
CAACGCCGCCGTCAGCTCGTCGTCGCTGGTCCAGGAGATGCGGTCCCTGGAGCCCCGCGCGCGCGTGCTACAGCGAGCGGCCCCTCCTCGACTCCGACGGCCTGGTCCGGATGCTCCTCCTCGACGGCTGCTTCATCCTCGAGTTCTTCTTCAAGTGGTACGAGAAGAAGCCCGCTCGAGTTCTTCTTCAGGTGGCGGCGCACGGTGGGGAGGGGGAGGTGGCGGCGCACAGTGGGGAGGGGGAGGAGGCGAGGCAGCCAGGGAGGGAGGTGGCGGCGCTCGGAGGGGAGGGGGAGAAGGCGAGGCGGGCGGAGGACACGAGGTGGGTGCGGGGAAGAGAAAAAAGAAAAGAAAAGGAGAGAGAGTAGGAGAGAGAAGATGGTTTGTTGATTAAAATATTTGGTAGTTGAGATAGAGTATGATACATAGAGTAAAGAGTATGACGGGCGCGGAAGAATTGAAACTGGAGTAGAGAATCTCGATGACTGGACAGAAATAATCCTTTTAGAGTAGAGTGATGGAGTACCACGAGTGCGGACAGTGTAAGATGGCACACACAGAAAGAAGTTGGCCTGGCCTGAGAATATACGCGCCTCCATCGTTTAGCTATATGGTATCTGGCGGCTGGCGCATCAGATAGGAGAAGTCATGCTCAGATGCTGGGGCATTGCTCCGGTTCGAGAGTCTGCTCCGGTGTACTGCGGTGCGGAAAGCAGGCACAGCTGATTGACATTTTATACTTGTATTTTTAAGAATGCCATATAAATAAAATAACTCCATTACAATATACACTTTCGTTGCTTGTTGTTTTCAAGGATACATGCAAGACACAAGTTATATTAAGAACAGTGTGTATAAGGCACGTATACCAAATGAAACTCAATTAACCCCACTTTACTGATTCAATATCACATAAAAACGCTGTCATGTTACTGAAACTCCTATTACGAATGGCCTACCCCATTTTTCATTCAGCTTCCAGAGAGTGTGCTAAGGCTATCTCCAACCCTCCAGATCAGATAGTGTACATATCATTAATTAGGGTGCCACGTAGACAAAAGTTTGATATGGCAAACAAATTAATGAAGAGAGAAGAGAAAAAAAGAGGAAACGGTGTCTAGACACGACCGGACCTGCGTTGAGCGACCTCCCGTTTCTTCCTCACGCGTTTTCATGGGCCCACCAATTCTCGCCGCAGCCCCTCGAGCTTGCTCCGGCCGCCATGGAAGAGAGCTCGTTTCCATCTGGGGCTCGTGCGCTCGCCGCTGCTGTACACACAAGCTAGCAACGTCAGTACGTCCACGTCTTGCTGCAGTGGAGCTCGCACAACCCTGTTGGGTGCATATCGAAGTACAAATCGATCAAATCAAAAGGGAAAATCATCCCAAATCGAACAAATCCAGTGCACTATCACAAATCCGGTGGGTAACGGACGCATCAGGACCGCCTGCGCAGCTATCGCAGCCTGCAGCAACGCCGGTCGCAGCGTTCGCCGCCCATGGCCAGGGCGAGGCCACCACGGCATCCTGCTGCATGGCCGGTGAGCCACCGCTACGCTCTAGTCCGCGGTGAGGCCGGGCACGGACGCAGCGCTACCCGTGACACCTCCACATGCTCCGAGGCCGGCGAGCCATNGCCCTAGTCCGCAGCGAGGCCGGCGAGCCCCTGCAATGCTGCCGCCGCTGGTCCCTCGGTGCGTGCAAGAGAAGAAGGAAAGCACGACATGTTGGGGAGAGAAAATTCATTGTGGGCCCACATCAAGAAATCCACGGTTGGAGGGTGTAGTTTCTTAGGGTGGTGTCTCGGTGATATGTCAATATAGACGCTACCTATGAACACCACGGGTTGAAGACGGCCTAGGCATGCTAAAAGCAGGAGTACGACTTTCAGCTACAACTTTATGAACTTAACACAGCCCTAGCGCCGCTTAGCATAGCAAGCCCTATCAAACACAAGCTGCCCTACAGATCCTTCAGCATTCAAGGTTGTCTGCTCGCAGATCCTCCCAGCATTCAAGCTTTGCCTGCTCATTTCCACGCATTGGCAGGGAGGCAGTTACGCCGCAATTTAGAGCAACAGGCCGGCAGGCTATATACATACTGCTTAGGGCCTGTTTAGTTCCCGGTAGTATGCAAACTTTGTATGCGTCGGGTTGCGTGCACAGAGAGAAAAAGTGCATTGGAAATAGTATGCAAAAGTTTGCAAAATTGAGGGGAACTAAACAGGGCCTTAGATGCACTACATTTATTTCATACGCAATACAACAGGGCATGCAGTGAACGCAATCCTTGAGGGAAACAAAGGACGGTGCAAGGCAGCAAACGACCTTGGAGTGAAAAGATAACATCTTTCTTTTAAACCACGGTTACTTTGGAGTATAATACTGTTTTTACTCAGAATACAAATTTTCCAATGGAAATACCAAAATTTTCTAAATGGAAATTCAGGTACCACTTCCAATGAGATCAGACAAAGATTCGATCAGCTAGCGGCAGTTCGGTGATGTGGCTAGCGAATCTCACCGTTCACTATTGTCTTGACCTTGCAGACACCAGCCGAGGTTGTGAACGGCACATCTTTGTAGCACGCCACAAGGTCGCCGTTGCTGTGCAGCTCGGCGGCCAACTTCTCCCACGTCTTGCTCTTGCCGCTGAGTGAAGCCTCAGGTTCCCCAGAGTACCCAGCAAAGGTGACGCGCTCTCCCACGGCAGCAGACTCTGGTGGCTCCACCAACTCAACCTTACAGAGAGAGCAAGTGTAATCAGAAATCCAAGTGTCCAATTTGAGGGCTAAATTTTATCGGATCTGAACGTAGGATAGATGTCTCACCTTTGTGTGGTCCTCATTTGATGCAGCTAAAACCATTGCGTGTGATTTTATACCCCGCATTGCCACCGGTTTCAGGTTGCAGAGAACACAAACTTTTCTGTTCTGCTAATTCATAACAAATGTTAGACAACCAGTCATGCAAGGCATCGCAAGACAATCTAGGAAGACCAAATGATGCTTAGAAAGAGCAACCTGCATTTCTTCAAGAGGTATGAATTTCACGAGACCGCTGACCACTGTTCTCGGTGCGTCTTCTCCAACATCAATCTCCTCTACATAGAGGGAATCAGCATCTGGATGCTTCTCTGCTTTTCTGATAAGCCCCACTCGAATATCCAGTTTTGCAACAGAGATATCTGCCTCTGCTGTCTTTGATTTTGAACCACCTGATTGTTTCTTTTGTTCCTTCTTTGGACCTCCGACTGGAGAAGACATGCCAGGAAGGATAACTAATGACTTGCTGGAATTTGAAAACAACTAGGAACAAATAATTCAAATAGGAGTAAAAGCACTTCAAACATAAAGGTTGCAATCTGCCTTGGAAGACACTCAAATCATATACATTTGAAGAAAAAGAAAATATAGTACACAATTCACCAATGAATAGCACATCAACATGGATTTTTTTCTGTTTGTCCAAATGTGCAACAAAAAGGATGGTTAGCCAGCAAGAGAGAATAAGAATATCCAAATTATCACCAGATAATTTTGTGCCCTTGAGCTGGTTAGCAACTTTGTTGGCTTCAGCATCAGCTGCTGCTTTCGAGCTTCTCTCAGCCTGGCTACCCGCATATTTTTCTCTATGGAGAGAAACGTCTTCATCTTTCTGCATTCATACCAAGTTAAGACACTAAAAATTATGGCCAAGTAGTAAGTATATTTATGAAATGCAAAGACACACCAATTCCTTGAATAGAGGTGAAGGCTTTCCAATTTTGTGCCCTGCTGGTACAAAGTCCCAGGGAGATTTTGCCTTTGCGATTTCTCCTTTTTCTTCACTGAATGACAAGTTTTCTTCAGGGGAAAGGTTCAATTGACGTAACACCTTACAATAAGAATCACATGATGAGATTCACGGGAAGAATGCTTTTGAAAGAAAGTCCGACAAGATGCAGTGACAACTAGGATCGTACTTCTTCAGAAAAGGAGGGCATGAAAGGTTCCAGCAGACAGGCAAGGAGGTAGACAAGACCAACTGAAGTTTTCATCACAATCGCACATGCTGCTGAATCCTCCTTGTAAAGTTTCCAAAATTGGCTCTCCTACATAAGTTAGAAAAGCATCGATAACTTGGTGTCACTGCAGTCACAACGGAAAAAACTTAACAGAAACAAACATAGTAAAAGATTTACTTGCAGATATGCATTTCCATCACTAGAAATGGCCATTGCACTCTTCAGTCCTTGTTTCAATTTAACCTGCCATAAAAAGATCAACACAATGTTGTAAAGCCTGACGACTGTTGTGCCAAAAGAACGCTAAACATGCAGTGCTGGAAATGTTCTGTGAATAGTTCAATATAAGTTACCTTTTCCATTGCATCGAGATATTGCTCGACCCATTTACTGGTTTTTTCTGCAAGCGCTTTTGTCAATGGATGTGATTCCGCATTAGGAGCATCCGGTACAATAGAATCATATCCAGCTCCTACAGAAATAAATCAAAATGAACTTACACAGAAGTGTGAAATAAGAACAGTGATGACTCACAGAGTGATTAGCCTATCAATTGATAATTCTTGCACACATAAAAATGCTGGTTCGTTCAGACTGACTAACCAGCTGGTTTTGCTACAAAACTTAGGACACGATTGATGAAGTTCCCCAAGTTGTTCAGCAACTCGCTGTTCAATTTGGCTTGCAAATCAGCCCATGTAAAGAGTGTATCTGATGCCTGAGTATATCAGATTAAACGTGTCAAAAGGTAGCCTATGCTATAACAAACTTCAACTGATCTAAATAAGTATCTTTACTGACCTCAGGGCGATTCATAAGCAGGTAGTATCGCCACACTTCAGGAGTAATATTTGTATCCTTCGCGTCATTACCGAACACTCCTATACCTTTACTCTTGGAGAATTTTCCTGTTACAGTAATTTCCATGAAACATCTGTGTATATTAAGTGCTTACAATTACACCAGAATCTTTTAATAAAGCACAAGCAGAATTCAAAATGAATCAGATCATAGCAAACTATCCATTCTCCTATGTAATAAGGTGTGAGCATAACAGTAGGCTATCCAAAAGAAACCACATGAATTATATTTTATCAGAAATAATGTTTAAATTGGTAGCTAAGCACAGGTGTACAAGAAAAGAAGACTAAGCTTGCGTGAAGACAAGCCATAAGGAGAATGAAAAATACTGATAATAGCATTTTAAGCAATCCTGTCGCATGAGCACCACAAAAGTTCTGTGCCACTTTTTCTTGCAGCACAAGATCAACAAGTAACCACAGCCAAACAGAAAAGGGTTAATCATTTGGTGAAAACAATGCAAGTTTGACTTTATCAAAAGAACAAACATCTCCCCAAGACCAGAGGGGCCCAATTCAAGTAAATAAGCATTTAGCAGATACTAGTAATCCACATGAACTGTGCACGAATCAACATTTGGTAAACTATATGCAACGACCATGTCACGTACCTGCTTCATAATTCAAATATTCAGTAACACTTATTGTCTTCATCATTGTCCACTTTTCCCCAGTTCCAAGTAGTGTTGAAGGGAACATGATCTGATTGGCCCAAAAGGAGAACAGGAACAGGCATAAGTCATAAGTGCCATATCTATACACTCAAGGGCATATTTTTTGTATGGAAACCTGAATACTTCCTATGTTTTACTATGTCCATAGCACACCATGCGCACTATCCAAGGAAATACAAGTTCCAAAAAGTCATTCTGAAATGACCATCCATACCCCTATTCAATAACATGACGCAACCACTTCTCTTCTTTAAATGCATTTAATTAGTGGCATGGAGTAGAAATATTGCAATAACTACATTCTTGATATATCATAGCCCTTAGGTGGAGTCAGCTACTAGGGTCGAGAGACTAGCACATAGTTGAGAGGGACGAATACAAGAGGGAACTAGATTATTTATTTCTTGCTTGCCTTTCATTGATACAACTCTATATATAGAGAGGCCTACTTGACCCCTAAGGAAGAAATCAAATCTAATACTCTTATCTCTATCTAACCCTAACCTGCAGTGCTACAGTTCACGAGTCACTGTAGCAAGCCTCTGATATCTTTAATGGCAAACATTGTGAGACATTCTCTTGAAGCCACAGGCGAATATAGTGAAATGGTGGGAATAGGGTGCTGGAATCATGATACATGAACCATCCTTAACAATAAAAAGAATTAAATGTGGTGAATCGTGAACTATAGAGCAACATTGAAACAAAAGACTGGCCATTATTATTTAGCTAGAAATTAGAGTTTTATACGCATGTTATGTTATATGTTAAAAACAAACCAAACTTTATCCCTACTGAACAAGAATTTTGATAACTGATAAATACTGAAGCTATAGTAACATTATGAGAGGACAAAAGGATATCGTTAGTCAAACATCATGTCATGACAAAACTATCTGAAATGGCACATTATTTTACTGTGTGATAATGTCAGGACAAAAAAGTGCTGCAACGTTATAATCTTCTTACCGTGTGAAATGGCACATTATCTTTGCCCATAAACTGAAACAATTCTACATCATCAGGATTCTTCCACCACTTCTCCCACTCAGATGTATAGGATGCCGTAATGGACACATAACCGATAGGGGCATCAAACCAAACATAGAAGACCTAGAATTCATTAATCAAAATGAGGAAACCAAACAATCAGGAAAATAAACATATTATATAATTTCTATGCTCAAACCTTGTCTTTATATTTCTCATGAGGTACAGGAACACCCCATTTAAGATCTCTGGTGATGCAGCGCGGCTTTAGCCCTTCCTTCAGCCATGCATTTGTTGCTTGAATAGCGTTTTGACTCCACAAACCAGCTACTGAAGTTTCATTGATGTAGTTTACCAACTTGTCTTTCAATAGAGGAAGCTCCAAGAATAAGTGATCTGTTTCACGAATACGTGGAGTATTCTTACAAACCTACACATAAAATTCAGAAGACAAGAAAGTGGTTTGTAATTTACATAGATCTTAAAAATTTCAGCACACAGCAAGTATGTACATGCTTACCTTACACTTGGGGTCGATAAGTTCGGTTGGATTCAACAAGGTGCTGCATGTTTCACACTGATCTCCTCGTGCTGATGCATTACAGGCTTTGTTTGGGCATGTTCCTTCAACAAGCCGATCAGCCAAAAATCTTTGACATGTATCACAGTAAAGCTGTAAACAGATAAATTTCGTGTCACAGAAACAACATGCGACAATGAATACACAAGTAAAACACCAAGAATAAGTTATACCTGCTGCATTGTATTTTCTGTGAGCCAATTGTTTTCCATCAATTTATGGAAAATTGCATGGCAGACTTCTGTTTGCTCAGGAGAGGACGTACGTCCAAACTTATCAAATTTTATGTTAAACCACTTGTAAACTTCATTGTGGATAGCATGGTACCTACATTTTTCAGTAGGAAGATTCCTATGAAGAAAGTGCTTTCTTTTCTTTATATAACATGTGCAGGTTTTCAATAAACACGTATAGCAAACCACAAGGTTGATAACTAAACTTTCATGTGAAAGTTACAAGACAGTAAAATACTGTGGTATTATGGAGCTCATTCTTTACAAACATCAAAGACTTATAATTTTCGAACTCTAACAAAACTGCAGCATTAGATTTATTCAACACATGCACATTGAACTCGCAAAAAATAAAAACAAATCACATGATCAACGATTATGTTATCAGCTAACTATTTCACAAGCACAAATGAAATCACCATTCAACTCCTGCAGAAATCAAAGCATCAACAAACTATTGCATCACTAGCCCACCAAAGTTCATCAACAGAATCAGTTAAAGCAAGCAAATCAACGAATATGTGAACCATTTTATTGATGTGACCATAATGCCCTATGTATCCAAGTTATCGGTTCTCAAAGACCATAACTGTGCATTAACTTACTTTAGTTCTCCATTATTCAACAACCCAACCTAATGCCACCAACATTCAAAACCACACATGAGGATTCTAACGAATTTATTTATGTCACATACAGCCAGCATCTGTTATCACACAAAAATTCACTTCGACAGGTTGTCCTGAACCATATCAAACCATTTCCTCTACAATTATAAAGCAAAAAAAAACAGTTTGTGTGAAATTGAGGCGTGCTCACTTGTCGCAGATCTCCTTGGGCGTGCACTTCTCCTCCATGGCTTTAGTCTCGGTGGCGGTGCCGTACTCATCAGTCCCGCATATGTAGATCGCGTTGTAACCCCGGAGCCGGCAGTACCGCGCGAACACGTCGGCGCTGAGCACACCTGCTCAGACGACCATCGAATTGAATCCCCATCGGACAGAAAACAGCAAAAGGAGACAAGCGGAGAAGAAATTTGGGGAGAGGCGGATGCTCACAGCCGATGATGTTCCCGAGGTGGGGGACGTTATTGACATACGGAAGTGCGCTGGTGATGAGTATGTTGCGGCGGCCCGGGATCGGAAGCTTCGGCGGCGGCGGCGGCGGGGAGGAGGAGGACGCCATCGGAGCGGGGGAAAGGGTTTAGGGCTGAGGCGGCTTAGCTTGAGTGTGTCACTGTCTCGTCTCAAATCCAAAGTCCAGACCCGTTAAGCGCTTTGGGCCTCTGGCTGCGGGGCCCACCTGTCAGTAAACGGCTCGAATCGTAAAGCACGGCTTGTACTCTGGTCGTTGGAATCGTAAAGCGCCCCCTTTGCTCTGTGCTCTCTGCCGCGAACGGCGCGCATCGGCGCTAGTCCGTCTTCCACTCTTCCCCGGCTCGCCGCCGCCGTCCACGTCTCCGACGTCTCGCCCTAATCCAGGGATCCGTTCTCCCCGCCAAGGCGCCAACCCTACCAGTACCGCTTCAGAACAATTCGCTCGTTTTGGCACAGCTTTTGGTCCTTGGATTGCGCCACCATCTGGTGAATTCTGAGCATTTCCAGGATTGTGCAGATGGTAACTCCCCAGGATGGAAAAAGAAAAAATCGTCGTTCAACATCTTGCCGGTTGCTAATGCGAGAGTGTGAAATTACTCCTGCTGTGTGGTGCACTTGCGGCTAGCCGTTCTGATTTGAAGAATGATTGACTGCAGTTGTGTTGCACTGAGCAAGAGGTTTTCACTGAAACATAAACAATTTCAGACTCGGCTAAACTTTCTGTGTGATTGTTGCGTTGGAGTTTGCCAGCATACCATCTGATTTTATTTTATTTTATTTTTACTTTTCAGTTGATGACCTTTAACCTGGAATGAAAAGCATGTAGCATAGAGGGTTTCCTTTTTGATGCAGGTGTCCTCAACAATGTACTCTTAACTTATCCTCAATATATGACTTGAAGAGCTTCAGTCTTGAGTACGACTGTACCTTCAAAAGCTGCTTAATGAACTTCACTTTATGCTCCTGCAGAATTGAAAAAAACTGTCAAAGATAACAACGGCAAAGCCTTTTGTGAAATTGAAACAACTATAAAAGATTTTTTTCTTCTTTTTATCACTGTCAGAATTATATAAAAAAGTGCACAAACAGGAGTAAGCTGTAATCCTCTGAGCAAAATGGTCGTAGCCTCTAGAAAACAAGCACATGTTTTTCTTCTTCTGCGAGCCACTAATGTAACCTAGTGGTAGAGTTCAAAAGTGACATGTAGTTCCTTCTATGCATTGCAGATTTCTTTCTGTTACCTCAATGCACACTTCAGAAACGATAATAAGGTTCCAAGCGAAAAAAAAGGCTAAGATGGTAATACATAAAGCATTTTCAGAACCACGTTGCTGTAGCTTAACCTACAAATTAATGCCATTATCATGCCATTACTTCATCATCATGGGCCACTCAAGAGATAAAGTCCATTGCACATTGGATTGAGAAGGAAAGGTACAAGCACACACTAGTACAGCATGTTGTTTGGTTCGTGTCACATTACTAAAAGCTGAGCACATGTGTCACTGATCCATATTAAGGACAGCATGAGCACTCTGCTGCTTGTCCTACAAATTAACCCTCTTGTGAGTTTATCACTTTTCAATCTCTAGTTCTCTACAATATAATTAGTGGCCATAGGCTCAAAGGAATGAAAGGGAAATGCACCCAGACGCTCAGACCATCACTAAACCATGCGGGGTTAGGTCCCTGTCCCAATTCAGAGAACACATGTTCATGATCCAAATTATTGGCTCTAGGCATGATTAGTGGGTTAATCTTGATCTGACTGTTAACAACTAGCACTGACAGCGTGATATCCTGAGTCCTGACCTTCGTATGTTTCCAACAACCGATTCATGCGTCATCATTAGCTCAATAGGTGGTAATAATTCAAGAATTCGTGGCTAGTTTTATCAGCTTCATCTGGGGGTTTGAAGTGAAGTGACCAGTTTTATTTAACTGTGTATGTTATGTTTAATTAAATTTTACACCTTCACAGTACACATACTGGAGATCAAGCTAAATGAGTCCTTGTAGTTATTACCGCGAACCTAGTGCTGCTTTTTAGCTACAAGTAAGCAGGTCAGGGTGGAACAAGATTAGTTAAACTTATAGAGGAAGGGTACTTTTGTGCTAGCGCCATGAATATTTCCTCAAGAAAGAGAGGAGGTTGTATTTTCTGAATCTGGCCACAGACAAATCATTTAGTATGAAGCATGTTGATCAGACTAGCCAGGCGACTCCAGTTTCTAACTTCTTTACTATCTATGATCTCCTAACTAACACAGGTTGCTGGAGAAGGCAAAAACCAAAAGAAAATGTTGAGTTCCACCCGTTTGCGGTTTGCATATATCTTATCCAGAGCTTCCATAGTAGTTTGATTAACGAGTAAAGTGGCTATTAACGTGGTACTTGGAAAATATTTCAACATCAAAATATGCACATAAGCTACCAACTGCAGGGTTAACTCAAAGGCCATGTGAGGACATAGTTATATATTATGGGAAAAGGGCGCAGAGACCACAAGAACAGGTCCACACGTTCTGAACACCCAAAATAAGATTGATTTGCCTTCGGCTACAGTTTCCAAACTATTTGACTTCCCTGCATCAGGTAGTTTTGCTAACTTTATCTGGAAAATATATGTGGAGAAGACATATTCATGAACCCTCTTAAGAAAAATGTATTTCCAAACTATATGGACTTTTCACTTTTGAAACGACCTATAGT
>JAZFNS010027867.1:3533-19879 GCA_037127165.1 Alloteropsis angusta | reverse complement strand
GGTCGGACGGCGAGCTGCGGGCTGCGGCAGGGGCGCCGTAGGGTGGGGCGGTGCGCCGGCGCCGCCAGGAGCTGCGCCGCTGCGGGCGTGCGTGTGCGGTGCGGCTAGGGTTACGCGGTGTGGGGAGGGGCCGAGGCCCGAGGGGGTAAAGGGGTCACGCTCACGCACTCAAGCGGTGGGCGGCTGGGCCGAGGAGACGAGGTGTGGGCTGAAATTGAGATTCGCTAGCGTAAGATACGGGAAAATGCCGTGGTAAATTTTTCGGCTAAATACGGGATCTGAGAATACGGTCGAGAAAACACCTCAACCAATTCAGCTAGTGTAACCCTCAAATTTTCCCGGTATTTTTCCTGTTTTCCCAATTTTCCGTGATTGCGGTATACGGTCGGCTTAGATACGATACGGTGCCAGTCGGGACGGGATTTCCCCGTACTGTTCCCGTACTGTTTTCATCTCTAACTTCCAGCAGTGTATTTTCCTTTTCTGAAAAGGGTAGCATCTCTTATCATTCATCAAAGCAGAGGTATATTGTTTAAATTTTACATCACCCACCTAGATGGAATCTCCAGAAGGGATATATACATAGCATACACCTATGCACCAGCACATCAAACAAATCTTGGGCCTCACCGTGGACCAAGAAAGCACCTAGCTACTCAATTAGGAGTACTTGACATCCCTTCCACAGTCCACAGTGGAGTGAATGCAACTCCGGACAAAGATGCCTAGTCCTTTACTGTATTGACATTACTTTTTATTTTTTAGCTGAGCAAGGAACTAAAGAAACAGGACGAGAAGATGAGAAGTTTGGAAAAACAGCTTGAGCAGAAGGTCGATAAGTTCCCTTTTTTTTCCCCATAGAAACTGATTTGTGCTTTACTTGTTCTCATTGCTGTAACAAGTTTGATTGATCTTGCAGAATTTGGATGTGAAACGACTAAGCAATGAGCGTAAAGAAGCATTGTCTGCACAGTTTGCTGCAGAGGCAACACTCAGAAGGATTCACTCTTCTCAAAAAGACGAGGAATCAGTTCCCTTTGATGCCATCATCGCACCCTTGGAGTCCGATATAAGGAAGTACAGACATGAGGTAGCCTGAAATTCCGGATACATATTTCATCATGAAAACCATTAATGATATCCACAGTTTACTTCAATTCTTGTGTATTGATGATTTTCTGGACACTAGATTGCAGTGCTCCAGGACGACAAGAAGGCGCTAGAACGGCATGTAAAGTTAAAGGAGGTGGCGCTTGTCGAAGCAGGGAACATTTTGCGTAGCGCACTTGAGAGGGCACTGATTGTAGAGGATGTTCAGAACCAGAACATCGAACTGAAGAAACAGATGGAGATATACCATGTACCTATATTACCCATTGTTTATTTTCATAGCAATCAAATCTTTCTGTGTGTGCTGGTGCAATCTTGTGGTACTAATCCTTCTTTCTTGTATTCATCTGTAGGAAGAGAACAAATTGTTAGAGAAGGCTAACAGACAGAAGGTGTTGGAGGTTGAGAAGCTCACACATACCATTAGTGAGCTTGAGGAGTCCATTCTTGCGACTGGTGAGGCTGCCAATGCAGTGCACTTCTATCAGAACCAGGCTGCCAAGTTGAATGTAAGTGTGGTACTAGAGAGTAAATAAATTAGACTTTGGATTCCATAGGCTCTTGTTATTCAGATGATATGACAATTTGTAGGAGGAAAAGAAAACTCTTGAGAGGGAGCTGGCTCGAGCCAAGGTTTATGTCAACCGTGTTGCATCGACAGCAGCGAATGAATGGAAAGACGACTCTGATAAGCTCATGCCTGTCAAGAGATGGCTTGAGGAACGAAGGCTCTTGCAGGTATCCTTTGCCTGTCAAAAGATGCTGTTATAACTGTACACGGCGAATTGACCTTGTAACAATCTTGCAGGGAGAGATACAACGACTGCGTGACAAGATAACAATAGCAGAGAAATCTGCAAAGATTGAAGCCCAGCTTAATGTAAGCATTAAATAAATAGCTAGTATTTTCTATATTAAACAAACTCTTTCAAGCAATTCAAACCATCTTTAATTTTGGTTTGTTTATAGGACAAACTCAAAAGGAGGCTGAAGTCACTCGAAGAAGACATGAGAAATGAAATATCCAATTCATCAACAAAGGAAATTAACAGAAAAATGGCTTCCAAAAGATCAACATCTCAACCAAGACAACCCAACACAGCTAGAGTGTTGCCTCATCCATCCTCACCAGAAGCCATTGATAGGAGAAGGCCAATATCTCAACCAAGGGCGTCGATAGCAGGGAAAGTGTTGAAGCAACCTAATTCAGAGACAGAATCTGCAGAAAAGAGTAGAGTTGCTAAGCGATTCGATAGCCCGAGAGCAAGTATTGTTCCTGGTAAAGGAGAGCGTCCCACCAAAAATCATCTGTGGGCACCAAGAAGCAAAATGGCCGCTGATGCTGGGAAAGAGAACAAACAACAATACCAAAATTCCAAGGCACGTCTGAGTGTTTCACATTCCCAAGGGCATGATGACACAAAAATATTTGATGGAAATGACGAATTTGGAGTTCAATGTAGCGAACATCAAGAAGCCATGGAGAATGAGAGAAATGCAAACAACTCCAATGCTGAATGTAGCCCTTGAGACAACAACGCAAGTTCGGTTGTTGGAATTTCCTTTTGCAAAAGGCTGCCTAATTGATTTGCAAATAACATTGTCGTGTTCAGGTAAGCCCTCTCGATTCAGCATTTATCATTCTTTTTCTCTCCAGTATATTCTCGAAAAAAATCACCATTATGTGGTTTATAAACTGATTTTTTTGAGACTATGGAAGCTGAACAGTTGCTTCCAAACATTTTGCATGAAACCTTGTTACACCTACAATGTTTATAGCTAGCTGACATCGGTCATTTTCCTTTGTTTCTTACAGATGCAACATGTGACTTATTTTAAAGATCGTGTGCGCCCATCTACAGCATAATTTATTCCGTTTGGGAGATTGATTGAAAAAAGAAAACCAGCTGTGGTGTCGTCATTTTGTCTTGTTTCTTTGTAATCTTCTGTACATATATATAAGCTATACCTCAAAGTTTACAAATGTAATTTTGCGTGACTGCTGAAAAGAAAGAAATCAATCTGTGCCCTTTTTGAGGAATTGTTTATTTTGTCAAATTGGAGTTGCTATTACTAATGTAATGAATACAATAAAAAATAAGTGAAGGGTGTGTCATTGCCGAATCAATAAAACAATGAATCTTGTTGATTTTCTCTTAGTCGCTCTCATTTGCTATTTCCACCCATCGTTCCTATGAGTATGATCTGTTATGAAACCACTCGCATTCAACCATATACAAGTTTAATCTAATAAATTGAGAATCTAAATATAATTTACATATAAACCATCCAGAGTACATTACCATCTAAAGTCTCATTTCTTTTGTTAAAAAAATTACCATCATCATATATTCATATATTTAAGAAAAGCATGTGTTCATTTTTATGTCGATTTATGAAAAACATTACTTTCATTTAGTTAACAAAAGAAGATAAGTCTATACGCTGTCCTCCTACTCTATTAACCAATCATCAACACCAAATATATTGATCTCATATAGGCTAAATGTTTTTCCCCACAAAAGTGCTTTTAGGAATTCGAAAGGTTTTTACACAGGACGATTGAAATAACAGAACCAACCGTCATAGCGCGATGGGCCTCAACGCCCCTTGGGCTCATGGCCCAAGAACCCCTCGCCATCCGATTCGGTTCGCCCTCTGCAGCTGGCCCATTGTACCGGGGTTCTTGGGACGCTTGTTCTCTTCTCTCGCTAGCTCGCTCCCCATGGCGGCTGCGACGGCGGCAGGAGCAGCCGCCGCGGCCGCCGCCGTATCCCTGATAGCTTGCTATGTCCTCTTCCACAATAGCGCCACCAAGGTTCCGTGGGCTCGAAAATCTGGGCCCTCTCGCGCGAGCGGCCGGCGGGCGCGACGGAGAGGTCTCGTGGAGGCCATCGGCAACACGCCCCTCATCCGCATCAACAGCCTCTCCGATGCCACAGGATGCGAGGTAGGCATGTGTATGTTTAATTTATTTTTCTACACTTTGCTGCCTGAGCAAGTTTTGGAGGCGGTGAATTGCAACTGTTCTTCTTTGGGTTGCAGATTCTGGGGAAGGCCGAGTTCCTGAACCCCGGAGGTAGCGTGAAGGACCGCGTTGCGGTTAAGATCATCGAGGAGGTAATTTCCGCGACTCTATCTGGATCGAGAAAAACAGAAGGGGGATACACTCGTAGTTTCTGGAGAAAGCATGGAACTTTTAATTTCGACCTCATCTGTCCAATTGGAAATGTTCTCTAAGCATAGTTATTTTCGATTTCACCTTTTTAGTCAATGGGTTATAGGAATCTCGCTATGGTGTAACTTATTATTCTGCTATTTGTTCCTTTACTCAATGACATTGGAGCTTTTATCACTCCCAGGCTTTAGAATCTGGAGATCTCATATGCGGTGGTACTGTAACAGAGGGGAGCGCTGGAAGCACAGCTATTAGCCTGGCTACTGTTGCTCCTGCTTATGGTTGTAGGTGTCATGTTGTTATTCCTGATGATGCTGCCATTGAGAAGGTAGGTATATGATTTCTGAGAATTATTTGTTCTAATAGTGCTGGACTGTGTTATATGCTTTCCAACCATTTATGCTAAGACTGTCACTAGTTGCTGTAATCCCACACTAGGTTATACAGCTTAGCAGTCAGTACTTCTCTGTTTGAGTGTTTCTTGCTTTGCTCCTTTTTGCGTGTAATTTACCTATGATATTGTTTTCCAGTCTCAGATAATTGAGGCACTTGGAGCTACAGTTGAACGAGTCCGCCCTGTTTCAATCACTCACAGAGACCATTTTGTCAATATCGCCAGAAGAAGGGCATTAGAAGCAAACAAATTAGCAGCAGCGCAGAGAGAATCAAATGTTACACAAACTAATGGGTTAGTGCATGCCAATATTAATATGGCTTATGACAAGTTAGCAGCTGTGCAGAAAGAGTCAGAAAAGGCACAAAACAATGATCCAGTATATGTCAGTAGTGAAATGCTGCACAGTGGGAAATGTGATCCACGTTCTGATTCAAAAGGAGGTTTCTTTGCTGACCAGTTTGAGAATATGGCAAATTACCGAGCACATTATGAATGGACTGGTCCTGAGATATGGGAACAGACTGAAGGATCCCTGCATGCCTTCGTGGCCGCAGCTGGTACTGGTGGTACAATTGCTGGAATCTCACGATATCTTAAGGTTAGCTGCTTATTGACTTAATTGTTATGTATTTTCTTTCTGGTAAACATCTTTTGAAACTATGGTACCCCTTGCTTAGGAAAAGAACAAGAGCATCAAATGCTTTTTGATGGACCCGCCTGGATCTGGTCTGTTCAATAAGGTTACTAGAGGGGTAATGTACACGAAAGAGGAGGCTGAGGGAAAAAGGCTGAAGAACCCTTTTGATACTATTACCGAAGGAATAGGAATCAACAGGGTCACTAGAAATTTCATGATGGCAGAACTGGATGGAGCTTATCGAGGAACAGATAAGGAAGCTGTTGAGATGTCAAGGTACACACTCAGAGTATAAGTTTTTTGGTTGATGTTTAAAAGTTCTGATCTTTTATAACAATGGCGCACAAAAGTTAGCTCCACATTGCAACTTTTGCTTATTGTAACCTATTAATTTATTTGGCTAGAGCATTTTTATTCTTCTGTGGCATTCCACATATCTTCACCTGTTGCATTCTGCCTTCATCTTATCAACAATGGTATTGATCTTGTTCTGCTTCCCTGAAGCTGGAATGCCTTTTGATATCTATTTTGGACCTACGAGTTCCATAATGTCTTATGTGCAACACAACACCCCCCAACTTCAATGGAAGCCTCAATTACTGTTGGATTAAGCATTTTTAGGATTATAATAACCAGTTCTATCCACATCTTACTTAATAGAAATTTGGAGTAACAAATGGAAGTCTCGTGTCGTAGTTGGCAGACGGTTAAGTATTTTATATTCAGAGTAGGGTGCAAAACTACTAATTCTCTGACCCCAGTTTACTTGGAAATAACTTAGGTTCTTGCTGAGAAATGATGGACTATTTGTTGGGAGTTCTTCAGCCATGAATTGCGTTGGAGCAGTAAGAGTCGCTCGAGATTTAGGTCCAGGGCATACAATTGTGACAATTCTCTGTGACAGTGGGATGAGGCATCTAAGCAAGTTCTTCAATGACCAGTATTTGGCTGCTCATGGATTGACACCAACAGCTACTGGTCTGGAATTTCTTGAGAGATGAGCAAATTTCACAGGGAGTTTTCTAAGTTAGTAATGTCTTCTGCTCCCTCTCCCTACTACTCAGATGATGACTTGGGTGAACACTGAACACTCACAGCATAGAATATGCCATACAGTAAGCGAACCCTACTGGATGAAGGATTGATGTATGTTAAGTACTAATAGTAGTTTAGGAGGCATTGCCATTAGATAGGATTTGGATAGCCTTTTTTTGTTCTTGTTGTTTGGTATTCATTGAGGCTGTAAGCAGTAAAGAATGATGCATTGGGGCATCTTACAGCAAAGAACTGCAATATATACAGTTTTCCTGTTATAAGTGGTTTCAAGGAACTACTCACCCAGTTGCACAGTTACCATGACATCGCCCCTCTTCAACACTTCTTTTTCATTTTTACTCGCTTGTTGTTGATCAAGTTTTCCTTGTTTGTTCGACAAACATTTGTTCTGAAAACATCATAGGTTTCATTTCAATGCATATATGTACCATGCTACTGTGTAATGTTAAAAAAAATGGTTGTTGCTTTCTCAATTGAATAATGGGCTGAAGCTTGTATTCCTTGTCTAAAAATATGGGATGGAAGCAGTAGAAAGGGATCTGAAACTACAAGGAAACAGTTGAATTGGGCATCTACCTGCAGAAATCTGTCGAGGAGGTATTGGATCAGAGAAGAGAACACCTGCGATTACACAGAAAAATCCTATGCATACGCCCTAAATTAACCACTTTACACAGCTACTAATTCAGACGCCTTCTTCGTCTCCAGCCAGTGCTTGGCAGCAACGCTGGTCGTCAAGAACCAGCCGGCCTTGTCGGGTGCCTCGTGGAACGGCGCGTCGAGCTCCTTCAGATGCGCCTCGAACATGGCAGCCAGTCCTCTGTCCGAGTATGTGTTCTTCCCCTGCCCTGTGTGGATCCCGAGCAAAGGCGGCAAGCCCTCGCCACCACTCTGCAGCGCTGTGTACAGATCGTTCATCCAGACGTGCAGCGTGGTCAGTGCGGCGCCAACGGAGAGGCCCCTGAGGTGCAGCGACCATTGCGTCTGGGTCCGTGTCTGGATGTTGGCATAGATGCCGAGCTGCTGCGCGGCGTCGAGAAGCGCACATGCCTTCTCCATCTGGTTCACGTTCACGCACAGGTCCATCAGGGAGTTGCAGTAAGGCATCTTCACCAAGCCGCGTGAGCTACTCAGCAGCTCACTGGCTGCTTCCCTGAAAGATTCAGAGGAGGCGCTCCTGTCCACCAGGAGCTTTACTACGGCGCCAAGTTGGGCACTGCTCTTCTCAATGCAGTTGATCACCTTGCCCAGTTCTTCAGCTGGTGTGTTCCCCGCCACACTGAGAAGACAGCCACAGAATCTGTCGTCAGGGCTGATACCGAGGTCCTCGAGCATGCCAAATGACCTGACAACATCGTCGGTGCGCCCTGCTTTACCATAGCATCGGATGAGTGAGGTCAGGACAAAGATGTTTGGCTTGAAGCCGGCCTCCACCATCTCATTCAGTATGCCCTCTGCACCCAGGACATTGGCAGTGGAAGAATATAGGGTCACCATTGATGAGTAGCTCCAGCTATCAGGCTTGGACCGGGCATCCATGGACGCTTTCATGTCCCTGAAAATCTCCTCAGCCTCATCGACATAGCCAATGTCTGCACACATAGATAGGAGCATGTTGTACAGCACCACATCGATGTCCATCACCTCATCCTTCATCAGCTGGTACACGGCTATGGCGTCCTCACCATAGCGCGCCCTGGTATAAGCGTGCAGGAGACAAGAGTATGTTGCCTTGCTGGGCTGCACCTGCTGGTCAACCATCTCTCTGTGGATGGTCTTCACCACCCATGGCCGCATTGCGCGGCCCATGGCGTCCAACATTGTATTATACACAACCAGGTTCGGCTTCACACCGGTCGCCTTCATTTCCTCGAACACGTTGAGTGCACCGTCGAAGTTGCCGCTGTTCGAGTGTATCTTGACCACCGTCGAGCAGATCACTGGATCAAGCTGCCATTTCTCCGCGCGAGCGCGATCGTACAAGCGGAGGGCCGCCTCGGCGTTTCCGGCGCGGCCGTACGCATCGATCACCGCGGAGTACGTGAGGATGTCCGGCGAGCACCCGAACTCCGGCATCTTCCCAAACCACTCCACGGCCTTGCTGGGCAGGCCGCATGCACGCGCGCAGCTGATGACGGTCGAGAAGGTGGCGTTGTCGGGCTGCACGCCGTCCCGCAGCATCTCGCCCCAGAGCGCCTCGGTCTCGCTCCAGCGCCGCTTCTTGCGCAGCAGCTTGAGCACCACGTTGTAGAGGATGACCTTCTTCCGGACCTCGGCGTTCCCCAGGAACCAGCGGAGACCGAGCACGGCAGTCTCCGGCCTGGCGGCGGCGGCCGTGTTGAGCACGATGACGGCGTCCTGCTCTGAGGGTGCCTTGGGGAAGGCAGCCTCCAGCGCGGCCGCCACGGCCGCCTCGGCGGGCTCGCACGCGCCGAGCACCGCGGCGGCGGAGGCGAGACGCGAGCGGCGCCCGGACCCCGCACGCGAGCGGGCGACGCCGGCGGCGCGCGGGCTGTTGGGGTTGACCCAGAGGTATCTCGTGTTGCTGCTGGGCCTGGTGCCATTTGGGCTGGAATTAGAGGGAGGCGCCGCCGGGTCTTGGGGAGGTGGGTCCTGGAGGGAGACTTGAGCGGCGACAGGAGATGAGGGGTTCTTGGGGTGGAAGGAGGCGGAGATTGGCCGGTGAGGCCATGAGGGGAGGAGGGAGGACGGCGAGCGGCACAGAGGCAGGGAAGCCATGGCTTGCTGCCGCTCCCTGCGGAGTGGATTGGGGTTGGGCCGTCGGGGAGAGTGGCCGGGGGCCTGACGAGTGACGAGAGGTGACGCAACTGTGTCGTTCTGTCTGCCAGTTTTTGGGACCCACGTGTCAGTGACAGAGGGACGGCGTGCGAGGGAAGGGATATGCAGCTCTTCCCGCCGCTCCCCTCGAGTCTCTGAAACTGCACGCCGCGCCGCCGCCTGCCTGAGATTCGCACGCCAATCCACGGAACGGCGCCGCCGGCCGATCCCACCGCCGTGTGTTGCCTGTCCACGCTTGACCAGGCGAAGCGCTCTCACAACGCCTCTCCGTGCTCTCTCTCGGTTCCACCGCCGCCGGGGCGACATCAGCGCCCGCTTTCCGCAATCGCGCATCTCCTACCGCCGCGTGCGGTGCGGTGCGGTGCGGGCGCGTGCTTCGTGCTTCGTGCTGCTGCGCGCGTGCGCGGCCGCTTCAGGGAGGTGGATGGCGCATCGCGCGATCTGGACTTCGGATGGGTTTGAATTTGATGGTGTATGTGGCTGTGGGGTTACCATCACCTCTCTCTCGAGGGCGCGCGCCAGGTGCTCGAGAAAATAGGCGCAGCGGATGCCTGTCCCGAAGTTCGATCGTGTTCTAAGTCTGGCAGTGCTCCTTACTGGTGTACCCGGCTCCAGTGTGGCTGGTCGGTGTTTCGCTAGTTCTGATGATAGTGTGATCAAATTCTGAGTGAGGTGGTGGTTCCAACTTTCCCGCACAGGTAATTTTATAGGCTCAATCTTCTGATTTTGCTGTGGATACAATGCAGTCAAGTAGGAACCACCCTTTTATATATGTAATTTGAACTACAATCATCTGAATAAAACTATGAGATATTATGCTTCCTTGGAATACAATAGATGATCTGTTTTAAGATAACACAGAACTAGTTCTTCATTTAATGTCATGAGATTTGAGCATATACCAAGCAGGCTAACTGCCCCCACATGTAGAATTGCCTACAGTCGCACCCAAAGATGATTATTTCACACTGTAATCTGTAAAAAGTTGAAGTTTCACTTGTGCTGATCGCTGAGGTTTTGTCAAATTGATTTATCTACTGGTTATGACTTCTGAATTCTGATAATTGGTTGTAGGTTCCTAGAAACATTGAGGTTAATATATCTGTTGGTTAATGGAAAGTGGAAACATATACATAAATTTCCAATTCCCTGCATCTAGAATTTCCATTTTCCTCTTCAGATTTTAGCACAACATCAGGCCACATGTTGTGATATTACAGTGAAAAGTTGCAGTAGAAATATACAGCACCTATTGTTCCATCTTGATCTTGAGCATTACTAGAAAGCAACCTCAGTGGATTTAAAAAATACCCATCAACTACAGAGATTCTTGTGATTGGGTCAACCTTAAAATTACAGAGTATTACATACCTGATATCTGCTACCTGAACATCTGTGCTGACATTTTCAGCAGAGATTAACCCTGCATACTATAACTACAGTTTAGATTCGTTGCTCCAGTTTGTAATACTACGTAAAGAAAAGTAAACCTTCAAGTATCATTGAGCTTACCTTAGAGGTACATTTGTTGCTGCAGGCTACCTTAGTCCGACATACATCTTCTAGTATCAAAGCATCATTCAAATGTAACCCTTCTATGGCTGATGTTCTCACACCCATATAAAATAAAAAAATGAAAGCCAAAAAACCCTGAATGTTTACACAAACTTTTTGCAAGTATATCAAGTAGATTTTCTGCAAAGTGATTTACCTTGTCTTTTGGTTCGTTAATTTTTTGTTCATTCTAATGGGTTCAATTTACCTAAAGGAACAAAACGCAATGGGAAAGAAATGCTTGTAAACCATGTCAATCAAGACAGAAAAAGTACACTGTAGGCGGAGATTCCTGATTGGTGTCCAGACACTATGCTGTCAACAGCTTCCTCATTTTGGTGCCAAACACTAAATGGAAGCTATGGGGTTTTTGGAAAATGTAAGAATACAGTCTACTTATCCAAACTTGATTTAGAGTAAGGATCATTACAGTGAATAAGATGACGTGAGAGGGGATAATGGAAGCTATGGGCCTTTTGGAAAAAGTGGCTCGTGGGCCATAGTCCAGAACCCAACTTCAACGAGGCTTCTGGTGGTCTCCTTCAATGATAATTGGCATCTCAAGGAGGAGTTTCGGGACTTCTGGCTCAATTGCATATTTCAGCTTCCAAGTGGTTAATAGTTTTTCTTGTATTGGTACTGGTCTACTGGAGGAACGCAGGCATGCAGCTAAATGATAGAAAGTACACCTGGTTGAAACTGGAAGCCCGTATCAGTATGTGGTAAGCATCCTCCTAATAGATTTGCTTTGGTGTTTTCTCATGGATCACAGAGAAGTTTTCTTCGGTTTATTTTTGGAACTTAGAAGTTACAGTTGTATGCTAAGATGATGTTTTCTTCTTTGGAGAAATAACGTCTGCATTTCTTGTTATTTTTAAAACTAAATAGCTTCCAATCCAACTTTTTCTGCCGCTATGTAGTATTGAGAGCTGAAGTAACTCAAAGCCACTATTCTCTATGCAACCTTNGCATATAATCATTTCAGTCAGATCCAAGCATGGACTCATGTTTATCATGAATATCTNTTTTTTTTTTGAACGAACTGTTTATCATGAATATCGATTGCTGCAAAGAGCGTGGAACAACATCTTAAGTTCCGTACATCTAACTGCTCTGCTGGAAACAGAATGTCAACTTCTTCGGTCAGTGAAGTTCCTTTTTTCTTTGTGTAATCGATGATAATAAATGTATAGTAGTATGACACTATGAAGCATTCAATCATGCTCCCAAATTATGTTTGCTATTTGTGACCATTCTTAATCTTGGCACTGGTGAACTCATTATCATCTAACAATTATTCCATCAAGATGATACTGTTCGTTTTTTGGTCCTCTTAGTAGTATCAAATACAGAGATCTGTTTCAGTTGTCATATTCACAACATATTTATCACAAGAATGCTCTGTGCTTGATATTAGTGAGCTTTGCTCGTAACATAATGCGTCTATCTGCTTAATAAATAGAAAAAATCAGAAAGATGTATTTCCTTACACAATTGGAGGTGCCATTGCCATCTTCAATCTTGTGTATGCAGACACTGAACTTGCTAGTACTAATTTCCTTGCTCTGTATTGTACCTGTGAGGAATATTTGCTTTTTTTTGCAAGCAATGAGCAATAATGTCTACCATCTATTGCAGTATAGACATTTAGGATAGTTTTAATTATTTTATCTTTCCAAGCTTCCATCTGTAGTGTTGCAAAAGGTCTGAGGACCCCAAGGCCGTCAGTGCTTTAAAAAAGAAAGATATAAACTGCATATATTTTTGCAAACTTCATATTCAACTATGCCTTTTGGAATCAGGGTTTATCATTGAAACTGAAGTTGCAAAAGGTTTATTTAGTTTAAAATTTCACAGAAGGCTAAAATGCTTGAAAACCTTGCAGAACCCTCTTTTGTTAGGCCATTGCAAATAGATGTATGATTTGCACATTGGATTCCTGTCAGTTGAGGGAAAAAGGAACATGGGTCCAAGGGTTTTGGTGTCTAGCTATGAGGATACATGATGCCTTCTCTGTACCATTGTTATGTACCCACACTCCATACATGTATGCCTGGCTGAGCAAGAACATTTTATCAGGTTGCTTTTGCATGCCTGTGAAGTCACGATCGTTGACCTCTAGTCAGTTTTGGACTACCACTACTTCTGTAATTCAGTATATATAGATAGAGTCAGCTTAGGAGGATGCTATGGTGACAATAGAAGAGCATAAACTGGTTGCATACTAAGTTTGTCCCTCTGAAATGTGTTGATATGAATAGTGGAACGTGAACCAAACTTGCTTCAAGGTCCCATCTAAAGGTGTCAGTGCTGAACAATATATATGCTGGCCATCTGTACCTGACAGGGTGTGGTTTGTTGATTTTCATTATCTTGTGATGCCGACTTTAGGCAGTCATATGACTCCACAACCACAAGCTTATCCCTAGAATCCTTTTAAATTGATTCAAAGATGCATAGCTACTGAGAATTGCATACCATGAGTCCATGACATCTGAAGCTTAATGTACTTGTACTCATTGTTTCAGGGAAGTTAGTGGGTTACCATGACTTTGAATAGACAGAATCACAGAAGCATTTCTTGTCAATGTACTCACTTTCACGTGACTTGTTTTCTTCAGTTTCCCTAACTGTTGTCAGTTGGTACTTAATTAACCAGTTATTTGGTTTTCTCAGAGTTATGCACGACAGAACAGCAGTCGCTGTAGGAGAGCGGCCTTGCATCACATCGGTCATCCACTGGACAGCACAGGGCTCCTACCCTGACAGGAGCTGATGACCATTACAGATTCATGTTGCTACTATGGTAAGCAGCTGTTAACTCTGACTTTAAAACACATACTTGATCTGCTTTGTTGCGAGATGGAGCTAGAACATAAGAATTTGGGTGTCAGGAGGCTATGTGGGTTTCCTTCTTTGCTGCTATCTGTTTACATACCCAGTCTTTTGTGTGTCCCGAGCAGAAGAACCATGATTAACCGGTGCACCCTGTGCCAAAGGCTGCCATCTAGTACAATCTCTACTGCCATCTTAAATTTGGGAAGCCCTTTTCTTGGGCTGACATGTGCATGGCTCTTGTCTTCAAATTTCAATGTCCAGACTTCCCAGGCCTAATGCACATTCGCTTTCAATAACTAAAGAAATGTACCATTTAACTAGATCGAACATAACTTTTCAATTCTCATTGCAACTTATATTGGACTCTATCTGCCATAGGCAGAGATAGGTGGTGCGCACCTATTTAGGCTACTTATGTGGCTAGATTCAGTACTGATTGATTGAGCTATACATGCAGTACAGGATACAAATCTGTGTGGTTGCAATATTGGAGAAAATAAAGGCGTCCTGTCCAGGCAAGGACCTATATATGGTCTAGGAGCAAAAGTCTAGCTGTAGTATAACATGGAGGCAGTGCAGTTGCAGCATAGGTAGAGGCAATATATTGGGTTAGTCAGGGCTTAGGGCTGCAATTTCGACCTTGTCTTGGGAAACTGCTGGTGATAGCCTGGTAGGAGGTCTGTGCCTGAAATGTTGTCTCTGGGTGTTTCTTTCTTTTTTCGCTTAGTTGCTTTGCTGTCAACATTCAAGATCGTATCTGATTTGCATTTTTTTTAATCTCATGGTGTCAGTTGCATGTTTAATCGAAATAGCGATTCCTCGGCATTTGGCAGTGTAATATTCAAGGTGTTCATTGCATTGCTGATTTATTTAATAAATTGTTGCATGTCCAAACTCCAAAGAGTAGTACAAAGGTATCCTGCATGAAAGATAAAAGTGCTAGATTCTGTCCCCAGCATTTTTGAATCTTGTGGCAGTTTGTATTTGCATGCACGAGGAAGAAAACGACACATCCTGAAGTTGCATTGGATCTATCACCAACAATAGCGACAGGAACAACAGTAGGACCCCTACTGTTTCCGTCCAAAAAAAATAGTGACAGGAGTGCAGCCACAGAAACAGGAGCAGCAACATAAAAAATTATAGCATTGGACATTAAAAGCCCCAAAGCAGGACATTCATATGATATCCTACTCTGAGACCACTTGCTTAAGGCAGGCAGGATATTGTCCAGCTACCTGTTGCATGGTTGGTAAACATTCATTTAGTCCATACCCATCTTCATCATTCATATACATGTTAACATGTACAGTTAGATAAGCATGTTTCACGTGTTCAAGTACCAGATTATACCAGTATAGCTCATAAGTAACAGTTGTGTAAAAAGCTGTTCTTTTCAATGGAGCGTTATTCGCGTTTCTAGCATCATTGTGTTTTTCAGGGGGGTTTCTACCTTATTTTTCTGAGTGCGTGTGTTTTTATTTTTAAACCGGCCTGTCATTATATTAATGAGACATAAATGGTCCAATTACATTCAAGAAAGAGAAAAAGGACCAAATGGCCCTGGCTCTTTTTCTGAGTTTCTGTCGGTATTGTTGTTTTCCTTCTCTATAAAATATAATAACATGCATTTCTCCTGAATTTCCAAGAATAAAACACAAGTGCTTCAGCCAGAGCCAGATCAAGCAATGCCCTCAGCACAGAAACAAGATAAGTGGCGATCATTCTTTTCTGGCCATAGTAAACACTTCAAAGTATCTATTTCTACTCTAATGTTGAAGTAATCAAGGTGATTGTATTCTCTATGTTGTCTCTCTAACTTTCATTTCGAGAAAACTCACACCAAGTACAAGCCCTCAGGTCTTGTAACTGGACACTAGAGATAAGGTTACCCTTTTGGCCTGACAGTCTAGAACCTCATATATATTAAGGGCAAAACCCTACTTAGGACAACATTAGTCTGCAGGAGCTAAGCAGTCATGATCCCAGTTATATGGCACTACTGTCGTATACCACGTATACCAACAGTGCAACAAACCCCNATCTTGGATGGAATTAGGTAGGAGTAACTTGAGGATGGCCTTTTTCAGATCTGGTCNTTTTTTTTTAATGGCCAGCTTGATCTGTCATTTCTCATGTGCCTAGTCTTTCTGCACTCCTTATCCCCTTCTGCTCCCTCTTCTCATACTTGTACTCTCTTTCCTTGCCTTTCCTTGTTGCAAGTGTGTAGGCACATGCACTTTACTCCTTTTGTTATATGATAATTAATTGATACTTCTGTATGAACGATGAATTTAAAACTACATAGCTGAAACTTTTATAGTCAACACTGCACATCTTCAACTTTTTCAGAAATCACTATTTTGTTTAAAATAACTTTTCAGAAGTCAACTGATAAAGAGCATAAAGTGATCTAAAAAAACTGATAAGAGCATAAAGTGTGTTTTTTATGTTCTCTCTCCATTCAGATCTCCTTAACTGTCTTTATATATATTTACCTACAGCTGCACATGTTCTTACATTTCGTTATAAAGCACGGCCTCCCCATGCATCCGAGAAGTGGTAATCGCATACATAGTGTGTACACTTACAAGGCATAACATTTTGGTCCTTCAATTTCTCTTTACTAATTCCATCTTCCATTCATGTATTTTTTTTAGAGTGCATAGTACGCACACATGCAGACTATTCTCAAAGCAAAACGATAATGTTTCATTGGAGAAGTGATGGATTGTTTTCCACTATTTCATCTGAGATATTGTTTTGCATCTATGTGA
>JAZFNS010001737.1:572-15768 GCA_037127165.1 Alloteropsis angusta | reverse complement strand
GGACAACCGAACCGAACAAAGCAACGCCAACTCCTCGCGTCGCGTCAGGGCAACGCTAATGGTAAAACAATCCGTTTCCCACCCAGCCCCGCACACATGCGCTCGTGACTGGCGGCGGTTGTTCCCAATCGCAAGCGTCCGCGACAAGCCGAACCGAGGAAAGGCTGGAGCGCAAGCGTCGCCACGCCGCCACCCCCACTCGCGTATAGCCTCGCCCCGCCGCCGCCCCTCAACGCACAGTCCCCTACTCCCCTCCCAAAACCTCGCCGCCATGGCCCCCGCCGCCGCCGCGGAGGAGGATGAGGTGGAGGATCCGCCGCCGCCCTGCGACCCGGAGACGCTGGCGAGATCGTAAGTGTGCCAGCGAGCCCCCGTCCTTCCCTAATGCGGGTGTTCTCTCCCCGCCCACCTTGCCTCCCTTCCTCGCGCGGGTCCTCTCCTCCCCCGTCCTTCCCTAATGCGGGTGTTCTCTCCCCGCCGTGCTGCTTGGCGCAGGTACCAGCTGGAGGCGCTGGAGCGCGCGATGGCCGGGAACACGGTGGCGTTCCTGGAGACGTTAGACGCTCATCGCGGTGCTGCTCCTCCGCGCCTACGCGCGCCGCATCCGCTCCGCCCCGCCGCCCTGCTTCGCCGTCTTCCTCGTCCCCACCGTCGTGCTCGTCGGCCAGCAGGCGCGGGTGGTCGAGGCGCACACGGACTTCCGCGTCGCCCAGTTCTACGGCGACATGGGGGTCGTCGACTTCTGGAGCGCGGACACCTGGCGCGCCGCCGTCAAGGGGGCCGAGGTCCTCGTCATGACGCCGCAGATTCTGCTCGACAACCTCCGCCACAGCTTCTTCAGGCTGCGGGACATCGCGCTCCTCATCTTCGACGAGTGCCACCACGCCTACGGGAAATTCCCCCTACGCCAACATTCTTAAGGTCAGTCTCAGTCACTCGAAAGTTTGGAACCACTCTTAACTACTGCTCTGTTTTGTCAGCGAGTAGTATTTTTGTCAGCGACCTACCTGCTCTGTTTTGTTGGGAATGGCACATTTATTGATCTGCTATTCAGTTACAAGCTTTAAGCCTCCTTCTGCCACTTGTATGAATTCGAGTGGTCCAATGATTGTGTATTAGATTATAGAACCATAGTGCCTTGGATTTTCCTTTATGCAACAAAATCCTTTAATGTGGCCTTTTCTTGTAGGAGTTTTATCACCCCCAATTGAATTCTAGACCATCAGATCCTATACCAAGGATATTTGGGATGACCGCCTCGCTCATTAATTCAAAATGTAAGGAGGCAGTACTGTTGTATATTTATATGTGCGGTCTCTCTCATTAATAAACTCTACTGTGAAATTTTCTCCTTAGCTTTGCAGCGTGCTGACTACTCGGTCAAAATATCTGAGCTCGAGAATCTCATGAATGCGAAGGTCAGACTACATAAGAAAACACGCACACAGCTGTATTTCATATAATCATTATCCATTATCCTAATTTAGTAAACTGTGACAAAGACTTGATGTATTGAAGGTCTACACTGTTGAAAGTGAATCAGCACTGTCGCAATACATTCCATTTGCTGCTACAAAGATAGTCCAATATGATGATTCTGCCGTATCGTCTGAGTTATATTGCTATGCTATCAGTTGCATGAACAGACTCAAAGCAAAGGTACTATTTTATACTCTAGGCATGACAGTTCACTGGATGAACATTGACTTTGATACTCTGCATCACCCAGCACGCTTGTAAGATTTTTTTTCAGTGCATTATGTGATTCTGTCTTATCTTATTGAAGTATAGCATTTTGATTTATTATTTAATAATCTAGAATTGCAATTGTGTGATGTACCAGTAATAGTATCCACATGTTTTCCATTAGAAGTTTAAATTAAGAACAATAAAATTCTGACATCCAAAAATTAGAAGGGGAAAAACAGGATAGCAAACTTCTCTGGTTTGATTTCTCTAAACACATCTTGTGTCCGACCTTAAAATTTTAAAGGTTCCACAACACTCTGTAACCTACATTAGTTTATTCTGGTTCCTGGGTCTAAATGGTATGCGCAATTAGACCTTATACAATTATTTTGCAACATATATGCCACTGTGAATGAATAGTATAAAAACAGCTAAGCATGATTTGTGAACTTCGAATAGTTTAGCAGCAATGAAAAATCTACGTACTGGCGCTATGCGCTTGGTAAGTAGCATAATAATATTTGGAAACTTTGTATTATTCCAAGAGGATTCAAAGTAGTACTCGACATAGAGAGCTGTTCAAGGAATACATTTGTTTTGGCCTTATTAAAACACACGTACAACTGCGTCTCAATGTTCCCATGGCTCCATATTTGAAAAAATGCAGTGGCTGCTGGTTTTATGGTCGTGATGATGTAGCTTTGGAGAGTACCCCTTTTCTTTTTGGGGGTAAACTTCCAGTTAAACATGTTCTAAGTTGATATGCAAATGAATAACATTGGTTGCATTATCTCAGCATTTAGAAATCCTGAAGGGGAAACTGCAATTTTCATCTCTGGAAAATGCGGAGAAAAGGATTAAACAATTAAGTGAAGCTTTCTTATATTGCATATGCAATCTTGGAGTATGGCTGGCAGCAAAGGTATGATGCTATATAATGATGCACATTTTATCATTTTTATGCAGTCCTGAAATGCCTTTAAACTTTTTCTCAGGCTGCTGAGATTTTACAATCATGTAAGGAAAGCTGTTTATCATTTTGGGGTGAAAAACTGGATGAGAAGGTCGAGGGATTTGTTAGAAACTATATGGAAGATGCATACAATGGTCTCTCAGAACTCATATCAAAGATGACGAAGAGGGGTGTACAACGTAATGTATCTTTCTTTCTTTTTTGTTTATTCAGTGTACTTTTCCTGAAAGTTGACTTAATGTGAATTGTTTGTGTAAGATTGTTCTTCCAATGGCTACTTTTAACTCAAAGTTTGTTTATAAATTATTATACTACAGATAGGAAGAAGTGTATCTATACATACTGATATGCTATTTGTGATTTGTATGTCAATATTTATCAACTTATCTATCCATTGAATAATAAAAATGTTACTTTCAAGGTATGACCATATGATAAATTAGTTTATAAATTATCATAGAACAACTAGCTGTTTTGACAATTTACATTATTAGAGACACATTTGGACCTAGCAGAGTTATAGATTATTTATGGCACTCCTTCCTCCCAAAAACATATTAGGTTGCAATTTACTTTTGCAATCTTTAAAATTAGACATTGACTATTGGTTTCTAACGTCATATATTGTTTATAGCTACAAAATCAAGGAAGTTGAAAGCACTTTGAAATGTTGATTTAATTATATTCTACACACTAAACATAATTATAATTAACTAAGAGCTGGTCAAAATATAGAGTTTCAATCTTCCAAAAACATGGACGCCTTACATGATTGGGTGGAGGGAGTATCAATTTTTAAAATGTATTGTATATGATCTTCCTGTGGTTTTTACATCCTTAAATATTTTACCAGGACATATCGGTGAGGACTTTGCAGCTGATTTGCAAGATGGGTTATTGACACCCAAAGTTTATTTTCTTATTAAATCTCTTCTGGGGTACAGGTGATGAAATGCTTGGCCTTAAGAATGTAATAATATACCACTATACTCCCATTGCTTTAAATTGATTTGGCTGCAGCAGGAACACATATCTCAAGCAAAGTGTGTGTAGGGTGAACTACACCTTAGTCATACATGTAAACCAATCTGACCCAATGTGGCACGTACCTAGTCTTATCCTAAACCATGAGTCTGACCATACTTATATGAATCTAATGTGACTACCAGATTAGTGTCTATCCAAATAAATGGACGCTGCCTTATCCTATGGGTCTGCTATGGGCCCATATGGCTGGCTGGATAGTTACCCTCAAGCACCCACCTATCTTGATGCCATCCTGGTCCTCACACTGCTGCTATGCATACGCCCATGGCACTAATTGCTAATGAAATGATGCAGTTGTTAATTATTCTTTCTCATTGGATACCATGGATAATTAATCTCTTTTATCTATTGCAGAGATAAGCAAGATTTGAGATGCATTGTTTTTGTTCAGAGAGTTGTTGCATGCATTGTATTGGAGTCTCTTCTGTCCACTATTCATCAAATGTCTGGGTGGATTATTAGATATATGGCAGGAAAGAATTGTGGTTTGCAGCATCAGAGTAGGAAAGAACATACAGAAATCATTGATTCATTTCGGAGAGGAAAGGTTTGCCATTAATGTTGTCATGCTGTTCTGATGATTGATGGCATTCTGTTAACATTTGTCTCTGAGTAAATGATGTTCATGTAGGTGCATCTAATTGTTGCCACACAAATTTTGGAGGAAGGCCTGGATGTGCCAACTTGTAACTTGATAGTTCGCTTTGATCCATCGGCGACTGTATGCAGCTTTATACAGTCACGTGGTCGAGCCAGGATGCAAAATTCTGACTATGTTTTACTTGTTAGAAGGCATGTCTTTCATTTCTGTGGCTATTTTTGTTTCTTGAGGAATTTTTTATTTACCCTTTCAGCTTCAAGGAATTTGGTTTATTTTGGTCCGAATTAGATATTGTCTACTGAATTCTGTTTTGACTAATTGAATTGAATGTGTGGGATAAAGAATTTGCGGATGCAGTGATTTGTTGGTGTAGGCACTACATTACCTGTTTGCATTCTATATCGTGGAACAATCATCCCAATTCCCACATTATTGCCATATAATTCTACTGTTCACTTGTCTCACATGGCTTGACCTACAAGCCAGTGGGCTCTGATTCGTGCTGGTGACACCAGAAAGGATGGGTTTGAAAAGACTTGGCTTTTATTCATTCTAGATTGATTTATTGTTTCTGGTAGAACTGTCAATTCATTTTGTAATTGTTAGATGAATTTGAGATGTGTGTTTAGTTGATTTTTTAAAAGTTTTGCAGGACCTTTAACATAAACCTTTTGCATATTCCTTTGCATGATTATTGCCAGTTTTCTGTATTTCTGTATCAGGGGAGATGCAGATGCTCTTTCTAAGGCACAGAAGTTTCTGGCAGGTGGACAAATGATGCGTGAAGAATCTCTGAGATTGGCATCTACTTCTTGTCAGCCTCTTTCAAACACCATGTGCAAGGAAGAATCATACTGTGTTCAGTCTACTGGAGCAGTTGTGACTCTAAACTCTAGCGTTCAATTGATTTACTTTTTCTGCTCAAAGCTCCCATCGGATGAGTCTGTTTCTATCTTACATAAGATTTTCTTTTGGTTCATGCCATGGAACATTTTCTGGCGTAAATACTAACAGATCGCACTTCGTTATGGTAGGTATTTTAAACCTGTACCAAGATTCAATATTGACGAGGCATTGGGCTCATGTACCCTGCATCTTCCGAAGAGCAGTCCTATACAAACAATTTATGCAGAAGGACACGTTTCTGTCCTCAAGAGGGTTGTTTGTCTCAAGGCATGTCGGGAATTACATGCGATTGGTGCCCTCACAGATTTCCTCCTTCCAGAATTGAGTGTTCCATATGAAAATGGACCTGACATTGGTATGCTTATTATTTCTGTGTTAATAGAAAATGTATCCAGATTTCGTTATATTTCATGTTTTGTATTTTGACTGCCTACATAGGTTGGATAATTTTCCATGAGTTGTGATAAACTTGCAGTTACTTATCTAATTATATCTGATAGTCGTGCTGTCCAAAACTACTAAACACAGCATACAAATTTTAGGGGCGATGTTTGAGGTTGCGATCAGACATAGGGCGTACCGAGTGGTAGGGAGGGTGGTTGAGATTGTGGCCGGCGACTTGCGGTCACTGGCCGATAGGACGGAGATGCGCGGGCAGGAGGGGAGGCAGTATCTCTAGGGCAGAGAGAGCTCATCCTAGATATTAGAACCTTGGACTACCATTGCTTTGCTGCAGTTTCCTGGGTGATGTTTTCTTCTAGTATCAACACATCAAAGAGTTCTGCGGTTCATTTTCCAAATAGTTTAGAAATTTGCATTTTCTGTTGAATTCTACCCACTCAACCAAGAGATATTGAGTATTTAAGGGCTGAGGATTAATATTTAAGTAAGGTCAATCTGATACCGACAAGTTTGAAGGTCTCATAAGGAGGATGCATGACTTAGTGAAAACTTTAGATGACTTCATGTCAATTTGTAGGACAAGTGTATAAATACAATTGTCTATTCCAGCACAAACAGGATGAGAATGAATATTATACGACACGATTTGTACTAAATGACAGTGTTGACTCATGGGTAAATTACAAGGTCGATGAAATAGATAAATATTTGCTTATGTTGCCCATGTAAAAAATGAAGCAATGTTCTTCTACATTTTTCTGTTTTTTATCAAGCTTGTTATCCTTATTGTTTACACTTTCCACATTTTCAGTATAATTGAAATTTCCTGGCTTAGTCAAAAGTATGCTTACTTATTGAATCTGTATATATCCAATGGCGCAATCAGTTTGGGATACTTAAATAAATTTGAATTGGTATATTTTTACTAAGATTGCTTTAACTTAATTATGTAGTTGTGGACAAATACCAAAGCGAGCAGCCTGACTACTTTCCAGAACAACTAGTGGATAATTGGTTATCCTTTTCTCGACTTGGCCTATATCATTGCTATAAGATCTCACTGGAATGGTGTTCCGAAACAACTGATTCTCCAACTGAGATGGTTTTAGCTGTAAAATGCGATTTGGGATCTGACTTCATCTCTAACTCATTCAAAATGCGGGACATGCAAGATTATGTAAGAGTTACCATGAGATACATTGGTATAATTCATCTAAATCAGGAACAGGTAAATTGACTTACTATATTGTTCTGTAATTTCCATACCCTCATTTCTTTGTGTTTCATTGATGCATGTATTTTGGGCCCATCATGATGAATACACTGCTTCTTTCTGCTCAGGTAATTGTTTCTAGAAGATTTCAGACAACCATTCTTTCTTTACTTATCAGTAATGACCAATTGGAGGATTCTATTAAGAATTTACTTGAATTGCAAGCATCTCCTGGAGTTGTGTATCTATTTCTACCTGTCGTTTCTGGAAAAATTGATTGGTGCAGCATCAAATTCTCAGCCTCACCAATGCTTGAAGTTGATAACAAGGATATGAGACACTGCCATTCTTGTAAAGATACTAATTTAGTGCAGACAAAAGACGGCCTTTTGTGCCAGTGCATGCTTCAACATGCTGTTGTCTGTACCCCACATAATGGCATGCTTTATGCTGTTTCTGGTTTTGTTGACCTGAATGCGAGTTCTCTAATGCGTAGTAATGATGGGAGTGTCCTTAGCTACAGCTACAAAACCCATTTTAAAACTAGGTATTAATTTGTATTTCCATTGGTTTTCTTTATGTCTGATATGTTCTGGTAAGATGAAGATATTTCCATTGGTTTTCTTTATGTCTGATATGTTCTGGTAAGATGAAGATCTTTCTTTATATATCTTATTTTTTGCTTTACATTCTCCAGATATGACCTTGACTTAACATGTGAAGATCAACCTCTCTTGGCTGCCAGTAAGCTTTTGAAAGTGCGTAACTTCCTCAACAAGTGCAATTATAAAGACGAAAAAGGTTCCTTCCTAATGAGAGCAGTTACTCCATAAGTATTTTTTACTGGTTTAGTACTTATCAAGATCATAGAAGCTGAACAAATAATAATATGGAGATGTGACAATATTATGTCTCTTTTCTTTTAGAGTCTTTCCATAGTGTAGCTACTTTAAGAATCAATGTTTTTAGCGAGTTAATAGCTGTGTTCATGTGGGAAAGCCTAAGATTTGTTTGTTTACTTGTGGCTTTTTAGGAGCAGCTTTCAGCTGGCTGTCCTGAGAAGTTGGCAGACTGGTTTTTATTGGGTAGACTAGCTCTCCGAAAATTCTTGTTGTGGGCCTATTATCTGCAGTATCATCAACTAAAATTTTGAAGTAAAAAGTAGAGTATATTTTTTTAACTTAAACTTTTTAATACTGTGACTTGTTTGCATCTGACTCGGTTATCTTTGTTTGTTTCAGAAAGTACTACAAATTCTGTTGAACTGCCCCCCGAACTCTGCAAAGTTGTCATGTCGCCGGTTTCATCAAATACTTTGCACAGCTTCATATTTATCCCTTCTATAATGTATCGTATCCAATGTATGCTTCTTTCTGTGAAGTTGAAAGGCCAATTGAGTCAAAGAATGCACCAGTTTGACATACCAGCACTAAAGGTTCCGTTTCTGTTGCTATTTTTTCTTTACATACAGCGGTAACTTTAATTATTAAGATGGAAAGTCAGCTTGTTGCACTTTATACACAAGATCAGAACTCTTTGTCTCCCATAAACTTTTGTAGTTTACTTGATTGTGGAAATAAAGCCAAGGTTCTTGTCACTTGTTCTTCAGATGTTTATTGCTTGAATCTGACACCTGTGTACGTTTAGTTCTCGTCATATTATACTTGGATAAGTGCTACCCTTAGTCAGGCTGCTGCTGAATTAGTAACATGTTGATATTACAAAACTGGTCAAGATGCAAGATATGCAAAATTGTTTTGTATTGCCTTTGTCTATTTTCTTTTAGAAAAAAGTCCAAATTACTCCCCTCAAGTATAGGCGAAGTTCGGATAACCCCCTAAAGTATGTTTTGGTTCGTTTTACCCCCTAAACTATGCGATTTGATTTATTTTACCCCCTAATACAATTTATCTTTATTATTTCTTCATGCACAAGTGAAATCTTCAGGTCAAATTTTGCGAGATGATAACAGACGTCATAACACATGTTAGAAAAATACATCATAATTTTTTATCATTATTGTCATATGTAGGATATTTAATAATAAATTAATCTTTGAGATACAAATTTATGCGAAAAATAATGACAAAAAATATAATATATTTTTCTGACATATATTGTGATGTCCACTACCACCCTGTGAAATTTGAAATCAAAATTCCACTTGTGTATGGAGAAACAAAAATGACAAATCGTATTAGGGGGTTAATTGAACCAAAGGTCATAGTTTAGGGGGTAAACTGAACCAAAACATATTTTAAGGGGTTATTTGGACTTTGTCTATACTTGAGGGGAGTAATTTGGACTTTTTCCTTTCTTTTATGATTAGAGTATCAAAGCAGTTGTTAGCGGCATGATTCTCCTTCTGCAGTTTGCTGTTTAAGTGTTCTTTATATTTACCACTCGTTAATGACTTGCAGATATTGGAAGCACTAACAACCAAAAAATGCCAAGAGGAATTTTCGCAGGAATCATTAGAAACACTTGGGGATTCTTTCCTCAAGTATATCACAACTCAACATCTTTATAGCAAATACAGACATCAGCATGAGGGCGTGCTAACCGAGATGAAGAAAAATTTGATCTCGAATGCAGCTTTATGCCAGCTAGCCTGCAGTAACAATCTTGTGGTACTCAGTTACTCACTCCTCAACCTGCTTTTGTTTGGTTGTTTTTTCATCTAGTTTTTATGTGGTCCAGTGGTGGATCCAGAAAAAAAAAATCATTAGGGTGTCTGGATAAACATGATTGGCATCCAATCAAACTTGATAACTATAAAAAATGTAAAGTAAATAGTATGCTCGCCAATCATTTTGTTATGTCATACTCAATCAACAAACTGGACCAGAGAGTTATTCACTTGAAAGAAAAATCAATGGACACATAATTTCAGCTTGAACACCACCTATTGTATATTTTTGTCTCGGGGTAAAAATCAGTTACCTTCGCATAGGTTTCACATTTGGGTTAAAATTGAAGCAGCGAGGGACTCAACTCACAGATTCATAATTGTATAAGAAAGCAAAACAGACAGAACAGGAATTTATGATGATTAGATCATTAGAGTACTGTTTGGCCGTGTAGAAATGCCATGCGGTTTGCTAAGTTGCTAGTGCATCAATCATGTCTCAAGTGCTAGCCCTGGCCGTTAGAGCGTAGTCCTTGCCAGGAGAACTATGCAAAATCTTGAATTGGAAGTCTGACACAATGACAGTTTTTGGAAGAACTTTATATTCCATAAATAAGTTGAATGTCATCACAACAACATGCATTTCAGTAGCCTGGCAAGCACACAAATGTGCATGATCAGTTAATATTGTCCAACTAATATACATTGTAATATTAACTAGCTGCTTAGATAACTCTACCAACCAGTCGCTAATGCAGTGTGTGCCACAACTCTTCTAAACTAATACTATCAATTATTTCTCTTTCCTTGTTGCACATTTTCCTGTACCTTTTCTGTTGTTTTATTACATTTGTTGCACTTAATGCATTTTTTTGCAGGGATACATTCGAGGCGAAGCTTTCAACCCAAAAACATGGATTATTCCTGGGATTGTCTGTGATGCATGTGGTAATAGCAAACTCATCATCCTAAGCCCCAATGTGTACAGTGTGAGGAAAATGTCTATAAAAAGTAAGAGGATTGCAGATTCGGTTGAGGCACTAATTGGGGCTTATCTTAGTGCTGGTGGTGAGCTGGCAGCATACCTTTTCCTAAAGTCTTTAGGAATGGATATAGAATTTCACAAAATGCCAGTTGAAAGGAAAATTACAATCAAGGCTGAAGAGTTCATTAATGTTATGGATCCGGATCTGCTGGATTGGAAGAGAGGATGAGAGGAGGGATTTGGGGGCTGAGGGAGAACGAGGAACGCCGGCCGCGGGGCTGCTACCCACGGCCGGGCAAGAGGAAGGAGTTCCTTCTATTCTTGCTTGCCTCTAATTGATACATCCCCTCTCAATATATAGAGAGGTCTGACTCCTAAGCAAGCGGCTAATTAACTCTAACGGGCTAAGGCCCAATAGGCCCTTGACTCTTCTAACAAAAGCTTTTGGTGCTGCAAATTTGTGCTTGTAATGGAGGAAACATCATCAAAATTAATGGCATCTCATAGTTCCTAGATTTTGGTATTCTTTCATTTTTCCTGCGTGTAAAGAATACCTCCCCATCACTCAGTTGATATTTATCACTTATTTCCTGTAACTTCTGTTGCTATTTGTTTGTCTTGATCACAAAGGTTTAACAAATTGTTCGCAACATGGAGGATAAACTTGTACAGTATTTAGTCTATTGCCATTCACTTTATTTCCTTTTAGGTAAAGTTCCCTGGTAAGGGGATGAGCAATTTATACTGGATTAATGTTATACTGGATTCAATCCTCCGGCTGTGTTAATGTTATACTGGATTTCAATCCTCATGTGGAAGCTCTACACATGCAAGGTTAGCTCGACTAGTTAGGCCTTATGCCTTACCGTCGTGCAAGATAGACTGGTAGAATTTGTTAAACCACAAACTATTTTAATGGTAACTAGTGGCATAGCTTAATGTTCTCAAGTTCAGTACAGTTATCTTTAGAAAGCCCCCTAATTACGATCTGGGAGCATTGCAGGTTCGTCTTGTGACTGACAAGGAAACAAAAAAACCCAGAGGATATGCTTTTGTAGAATATGCCCACACCCGGGACATGAAAAGTAAGTCTTTGATAGCAAATGCTCCATGCAGAATGCTTTCATGTGCTTGATGTCTCATCATTTTCTCCTTTAATATGGTTACCAGATGCATACAAGGAAGCGGATGGGATAAAATTGGACGACAAGAGGATATTAGTTGATGTGGAGCGTGGAAGAACTGTTCCAAATTGGCGACCCAGGAGACTAGGTGGTGGAGTTGGATCAAACAGGATTGGTGGTGAAGGTGCTGACCACAATCGTGCTGCTAGGTATATTAATTCTCTCTAGTTGATCGCATGAGAAAGTCAATGATTCTAGCTAGGTCAGGGTATAAACAAACCATTTTGGAAAGTAGGTTCATTGCTCACAAAGTTTTGTGCATTTCTGGTGTTTTGCTCATTGTCGAATTCTCAATTTATACTATATGCTTATTGCTCCAAATAGGACTTCACATTACACGGTTCATTGAAGCTTGGTGTTGTTATTTAGGAATACGTTGTGTCTCCTTCTCTCCTTGTTGCTGTTTTGACACCTCATGTTTTTGCCATCAGGGACCAACTGCCTGTTGGGGGACCCAGATCAGAGGAGCCAAGAAGGGGTGATCATCGTGCAGATAGGTAAATAGTAAACTTATCATAGAAATAAAATGACAGATGCCTTACATTGGTGTTTATATTATCAAGTTTGTTTTCCATATGACGAGAAATTAAATTTCTGCAGGAATTTGGAGAAATCTCGAAAAAGAGTGCGGGAAAGAGACCAGGATGAAAGAACATGTGAGCGTTCGCATGACCGGCCACGTGACCGCGAATCTAGAGAAGGGCGGCACAGCCATAGAGATCGTGATAGAACACTGGACAAGGACCAAGGGAGGGACAGGGAAAGAGATCGTGGGCGTGACCGTGATCGCAGTCGTCATGATAGAGATAAGCACAAGGATCATGGTCATGACTATGATAGAGGAGTGAGGGAACGTGAGCGCACACATAACCGCCATCTTGACCATGGCAGGGACCACAGGAAAGATTATGAGCATGCAGGTCACCGAGACGGAAGCCACTTGCAGGAGAGGGGTGCATATAGCAATGGTGATCCTAGGCATGAAAGAACTATGGTTGGTTATGGTCAGGATTATGGCTACAATGAGCAAAGCAAAAGTCATGATGGTTATGGTTATGGTTATGGTCAGGACGGTCTTGGCCATGAGAATGAGCACTCGAAGCCACATGAGCATGGGTACCGTACCAGCGGGAGGACCCCGGGTCCTATGAGCACAGAACCTGGAGCCCCAGAGGAAGGTGAGACATAGCAGAAAGGTGACTACCAATTCCACTGAG
Organism: Alloteropsis angusta; assembly: GCA_037127165.1. NCBI lineage: Eukaryota > Viridiplantae > Streptophyta > Magnoliopsida > Poales > Poaceae > Alloteropsis > Alloteropsis angusta. The sequence goes on along the minus strand of JAZFNS010001737.1, from coordinate 2,922 downwards.
CTCTGAGTACAAGAATGGAAGGTACGTTCTTTCAACTCCCTGATAAATCTGCCTTTTCTATGTTGATGCTGAAGATGATTTCTGTGTAAAAACATTCACATCATTTTCAGCTGCCCAGTGGATTTCAGGTGTCCTATTGAAGGTAGAAGATGTCAACTCTTGCAAGCCATAAGCATCTTGTATCCGCTGGTTCCAATGTAAAAGCTGTTTATTTTAGACCCGTTTGGGACTGTTTGTTTCTTCTTTTACAATCTGGTTGCTGACTTGCTGTAACAACTGGAATCAATCATACAAGTGCGATATCCTGAACCCAAGTGAACTATAACAATGTGAAATCGTTTGACGAGACTTGAGCTGGTGTTTATATTTGTTTTGGTCGTTGCTACTGGTTGCTAAGATTCACCAGAAGGCTGAGGTGTGCTATTCTCACCTGAAGGCCAGTGATGAACCGTTACCGCGTACCAGGTCTAAATAGCAGCCGCTATACCCGTCTTGCGAGTGTCATAGCAACCCAACTTAAAAAACGCTATATCAGTCGCTAAGTTTCAATATGTTAGCATTTGAATGCTAGCGGTAGCGTTTATACCCAGCTATGGCTGTTGGGAAACCTACTGCAAAACGTTGTTTAGTATCTTGGTCTCTGCTAATCCTACATAGTAGCATGTACGAATCTACATCCTCTAGTGGCATTCTTAACTCGTGGAAATTCTACAATCGATGCCCGATCCATACTAGACGCCGGACTACAAGCCGACGCGCATGGGGCGACATACGGGGTGGCACCGTGGCAGTTGCTTGTATTTGCTCCTGTGTCTGCAGTCTGCACTAGGCGCATCCCGTGCCATACTCCCCAACAGGTAAGCAGCAGTATATCGTTAGGAACTCATGGAGCAACAGAAAATAAACCTACAAAACTCCTTTACTTGTTGCGGCACCCTTTTTTTACTGTATGTAGTGATTTTGAGCGTCCGTTTTTCCTAAAAATTCTATAAATACTCAATTTTTTGTGCGATTAAATTTATCACAAAATATACTTTACAAGCATTATCTACCTCTATCTCGAAGTATTTGTAGCATTTTTTTTTCAAGCAAAACACACATAATCAAATTTGTTCAGTAAAAAAAAGGCACTGGTAAGGCGAGTCCCGATGCATGTTTCATAGAGGTTTCATGTGCATTAAATAGGATGTCATGTCAAAATTTTGATAATGTGGCAAGGAGTTGATGATGTATGCACAAATTCCAGCTAGTTTATGTCTTGTATGTATTGCCTATAAAACATCAATACGAAACAATGCATTGCATGTGCTATTCATCCATCAATTAAATATATTGATGCTAATGTAGTATTTTTAGAAAAAAAAAATGAAACCTCCCGGTCTCCCACTGGGACTAGCCTAAGTACTCCAATCACTCTCTCTTGAAATTAAAAATATTGTCGTCCTAAGTTCAACTGTTTAAAGGTTTATCAAGTATATAAAAACAGGAAAAAAAAACATATACAACACCCGATTTGATCCCTTGTGTAAGGGGAAAAAAAATAACGGCCTCGCGCGCGCACTCCGGCCTGACACTACGGACCTACGGTGAGTGTGGATTGTGGTAGTGGTTCGCGTACTCACGCCTACGTCCGCCGTGCGCGCGGCACCTTCACGCAATCACGCCGGCATCATCAGTGCGTGCGTACGCGAGCGGCGTGAATGCCTCAGCGCCAGTCAGTGCCTGCCGCCGCAGCCCTCGGTCGCTTCAACGGATTGAATGGAGCGAGCGAGCGAGCGAGAGAGAGAGAGCAGCGCCGGCCGCTGGCGCAGCGATAAAATAGGAAAGGGGGTGCGGAGGAATGGGCGGGTTCCATTCCATGTGGGCTCTTGTTAGATTTGGGCTCCCCAACCGGGGCTCCCCTCCGCCGGGCGCCGGCCACTGCTGTCTGCCAGCCTTTCTTGGTCCGAGCAATCCCAGTAAATGCCTGCACTCCGGCCGGCGTGACCGCCCCGCTGGGGCCTCCGCCTGCGCAGTCAGCCGGCCGCGGGATCGCGTGCAATTCACCCTCCTGTGCTCTCTCTCTTTCTCAACCTGGCCGTGGCCGGCCGGGGGCACCTGCCGGCTGCCGCGCCGCTCGATCGCTCGACCCATCATCTCTCGGTGCCTGCCGCTCTGAAACGCCTCGTGATCTCGCAAGAAAACAGGGCAAAACTACCGTAATCCCGTGTGCCACGACTCATGAANCTACTCCCTCCGTCCCACAATATAAACATTCTTCGATTTTCGTGTATCACGTTTGATCATCCGTCTTATTCAAAAATTTTATAAATATATTATTTATTTTATTATGACTTGTTTTATCATCAGG
>JAZFNS010031054.1:7918-18905 GCA_037127165.1 Alloteropsis angusta | reverse complement strand
TTTTCTTAACTAAGGCTCTGTTTGGGTCCTCTTAAGGATTATAAGAATCTGGATAGTGGTGATTATCTAGACTGTTATTATAAAGTGGCCAAAGGGTTGGTTGTGTATATAATCTCGAAATAGTAGGGTGGAGGCAGATAGTGAAATAATAATAATCTGTGTGGTTGGATTTTTATAACCCACCCAATTATCTGGTTGTCCATCTCACAGTGCTTTTTAGCCGATTTCTATAATCATAATGTGATCCAAACATACCCTAAGTCTGATTGTTCAAAGAAACAAAGGCCAAATTTCATTGGATTTCAATCCCAGTTTTGGGATCAAGCTAGAAATAGTTTTTTTTTTGTCTGAAAGTTGAAATTAGGGTCAATTAAGCGTAATAGCTCATCTTTCTTGGTGATAGGAGTTTAACCATTTTACTTTTATAATTAATGCACAGCTGAATTTTCAACGACTTGAGAATCTGAGTTATGAGAATGTTCAGGCATGCTTGTTCCAGTAGCTTGAAATCCTTCAGGATGTTCCCTAATTTACGCTGCAAGTCTGCAACACCTTATGTGACTACAAAAGAATTTAGGCATGTGGCTCATTTTTCCCATCCACAGTGGAAATCATATATGCCATGGCTCCAGGTCGATAGTTGAGGTTTAGTGGAATGCTTTTAATTATTTAGTAAAACCTGAGAAAAAGTACAGTTTTTCTCTTGATGCAGAATATTTGAAGTATGATTGAGTTATATTTCTTCTATATGACGTTTTCCTAGTTGCGAGTGAAGTTTTAAAAAGATGTCTCATAAAAGCGCAACCATGTCTGCTTTATTTTCTGTCTTGTCTTCTCTGTGACTGAGGAAAGCTATAGAGAAAAAAGAAGCATTTTTGGTAACTTCATTACAGATTTTTTAGTATAGAATTCATGTTTTCTATTTTCCAAAGCAAATCTAAGAGTGTCCTTTAAATCCATCCTTTTGGTTTGTTTACTTCTTTTTATCGATATATTTGTCAAGCACCCAGTTGTATATTATAACGTTTTCTATTTCTATGGAGAATAATGCTTTCCTAACCATTGTGATACATCTTTAACCAGTGAGCAGGATGACTATGAGGTTGTAAGGAAAGTTGGAAGAGGTAAATACAGTGAGGTCTTTGAAGGCATCAATGTTAACAATAATGAGAAATGCATCATTAAGATCCTTAAGCCTGTCAAGAAAAAGAAGGTATTTAAATGAATTTGTTGGCTGTTATCGTAGCATTTTTTATTGCATGTTTCCTTTTTTTTATGATAGGAACTAAGTGCTGGAGCTTTACTAATGAAAATAGTCATTTCTAGCTGTATCATTTAACGGACCTTTCATATGTTTATGCAGATCAAAAGGGAGATCAAAATACTTCAGAACCTCTGTGGAGGTCCAAACATCGTGAAGCTGCTTGATATTGTCAGAGATCAGCATTCGAAGACTCCCAGCTTGATCTTTGAATACGTCAACAACACAGACTTCAAAGTTTTGTACCCCACATTGACGGATTATGACATCCGCTACTACATATACGAGCTACTCAAGGTTGCCATTGACATCCTAATATATTTGGCAATTGCCCTTAGATTGTACACTGTTGTTCTTGTATAAACATTTCCAGCTAGTCACTTCCTTATTTAGTTAAACCTCACTTGACACATTTTCTTATGCCACTCTGATTGCTTGAAATACTTCCTCTACTTAGTTCTTTGGATCTTGGTCCATGAATGTTGCACAGTTACATACTTGCATGTGTTTTCTGCCTTGGTATTTCTTAAAGCACCATTTTACGGAGTCTTGATATGTGCTGAGTGTTGTTATGTAGAATTGAAAGGCTTTGTTGTTGTAGTTGTTATCTCGAATTCAATCATTGCTGCGCATGAATTCATGCATAAGAATCTGGCTGATTATTTCGTGTTTTTAACATTGCCTACTGAAAATTTTACTTTATTTTACATTTGCACTTTTGAGTTTTGAAGGCCCACTTGTTTAAATATGAAGTGATAGGACCAATATGCCTCTGATCTTGTAGTTGTCTTTGTCTGTCCTTATTTCAATCTACTTGCTTTGTCACAATTGTTATAACTTTTAATTCCAATTTCCAGGCTCTAGATTATTGCCATTCTCAAGGCATCATGCATCGGGATGTCAAGCCCCATAATGTAATGATAGACCACGAGCTTCGAAAACTTCGCTTGATAGACTGGGGCTTGGCTGAGTTCTATCATCCGGGCAAGGAATATAATGTCCGTGTGGCATCAAGGTAGGTGCAAACATGATGGAACACCATTTTTACTTATGCTTTTCTTCTTTGCAATAAATTGAATTTCATCCTTCCAATAACATGCATTTTGGAAACATAGCAAGTTAAGAACAGAACATGTTCAGTTTGCTTTTTGTTGAATGCTGAACTCCTGTTGATTCTAGAGTCTGTAAGCAGCATATGAAATCTGGATTCAATTGATCGGCCTTTACTTTTGTGTTTCAGCAGTGCTTAATTAAGCAAAAAACATAAAATAAATCATGAATCTTCTACAAATTAGCAAATCGAGTGGATGCCATTAATGCTGATCATAGCTACTCCATATGCTTGTAGTGCATTTTATGAATCAGCAATCTCGTCTAATTTTCACTAATAATCCATACTTTCTTTTTGCATCTCACTTGGCCCCTTTTTTTTATTACTTTTAAGGTATTTCAAGGGACCTGAACTTCTTGTTGATTTACAAGACTATGATTATTCTTTGGACATGTGGAGTCTTGGTTGCATGTTTGCTGGAATGGTATGAAAATGTTGTCGTAGGTTAATTAATACTATGTCTTGGACACAATTGTCAATTAGTCATTGATTGATAACTCATGTTTTACTTATGTGTCCTGACTGATGGCTGCAGATATTTCGCAAGGAACCATTCTTCTATGGTCATGACAATCATGACCAACTTGTCAAGATCGCAAAGGTAAGCACTGATTTCTTCATCCCCACATGTCTCTGGAAGAAGTATTTGGACCTTTTGGTATCATAACTTATAAGTGCTTATGTAGTTTGTTGTTTGATTGTTTTATTGGAGCTAAAATGTTCTGTTACCCAATTGACTTCTCACCTTGAATTTGTCTTACACTCTGTTTCCCTTTTATAATTATGATTGTTTTCTCAGAAGTAGATTTTCTTCAAGAATTAATGTTTATTTTATCTGAAACGGCACCACATTCAAAGCAACAGATGCGGCAATAATCTGCTATTTCTAGCGCACTCCCTCCGTCCCGTGAAAAGTGCAATCCTAGTTTTTTTTAAGACAGACTAGTGCTGGTTTGAAAAGACCTTTGTGCCCCCCACTTATTGGCTACATGCAAGGCTTCCTAAAATCATGGCATGTTAATCTGGTATGTTATTCAAAATTGACCCCTTAATTAGGAAATAGATGTGTTCCAACTTCTAGGATTGCACTCTTTTATGAGACTTTTTCAAATGTTAGGGTTGCACTTCTTATGGGACGGAGGGAGTACTTTTTTTGTAAATTTAGGTGTTTGGTATGTGCTTTATATGAAAATAATTGTTGGAATAGGATAAAACTTGTGGGAAAAACTCGTATCATATAAATGAGTTCAGTTATAGTCAATATCAGATAAACCTTACACCATTAGATCAACTCTCACTATCTAAAGCATGAACCATGTCTTATTTGTTCTCAATGGCATGTAGCCACGTACCAGACCGTCCAATTTTAAACCGGAGTCCTCTGGACACATTGACAGCAAGTCAGAACTGGTCTCCTGTATCCTTAGGGCCTGTTTGGTTCTTTAGAGCTGTTAGCTACAGCTAAGAGCTAATAGTTGCTAATTATTAGCTAGCAAACTATTAGCAGAGCGGTGTTTGGATCCATGTGCTAACAGATAGTAGGTTTTTTATTATTAGCACCAACTTGCACCCTCCAACTTTCTAATGAACTACTCCCTCCATTCATCTATCCAAGGCCCATTACAAAATTGAAAAAGTTTNCTATTCCTCGTTTCCATGTGTATTTAAGGCGTCAATCACTTCGTTAACCGGTTTTGCATTTAATTGCGCCTCGGGAGATAAACGATCGCTTCTCCGATTGGATGAGGTCACGACGGATTAAAAGTTGTTGGGGTTTAACGAGGATAACTAAATGCTTGTGCAGCCCAATTTTTCTCACCTTGGTCTTTGAGTCCATAACATATAGGCCTTGGGTAGATGAATGGAGGGAGTAATTATTAACAGGGTGTAGTGCTAATAATTAGTAGACCCATTTGTATCCCCACATGCTAATTTTAGCTGCTGACCATTCGTTCTAATGGATTCAAACATGCCCTTAGTTTCATGATATTATTTTTCTAAAAAAATGCAACAGAGCCACCTTTTTATTTGTGACATGCTTCAGTTTTTTTATTTATGGCAAGCTATAATATTTAAAATATTGTACCTCATGCATAATGTAGCACTCGACATCTGCCTGAGGTGATGGATGTCAAGTTACTGTATGTACACATATGGATTTAAAATAGCTTGCATTGCCTGTTTATTTAATGCTTATTTAATATGCAGTAATATGTATGAAATTGTCCAGCACAGTATCCAATTCTGCTACCTTCCTATTAATTTTTAGGTGCTCGGAACAGATGGGCTGAATGCTTATCTGAACAAGTATCATATTGAGCTTGATCCTCAACTTGAAGCTCTTGTTGGAAGGTAAGTTCCGAGGGAGATGTTGGATTCTTATTTTTAGATGAATTATTATAACCCTTCTATGTGTATCGTATGCAGGCATAGTAGGAAACCCTGGTCCAAGTTTATTAATGCTGATAACCAACATCTAGTATCACCTGAGGTTTGTTAAGCCCTAGTAATTTTGTACTTTTTAACTGTGGTTGTTGCTTAGTATTATTTTATGTATACTTGCAGGCCATAGATTTTCTTGACAAACTCCTACGCTACGATCACCAAGACCGACTTACTGCACGTGAAGCTATGGTAAGCCAGACAGCTTAAGCTACCTTTGCAGAAAGCAGTTTTGCTTATTTAGATCTGTTCTGCCGAACATTGTCACACTCTGTTTGTATTGTAATTGATTAACTGAATATACTCTACATAATTCCAGCAATATTATCTTGCAATCATTGACATTTTAACCAAATAATCGTGAAGTCCTTTACATAGCGTGTGAGTAATATTCTGTGCATCGATTTGCATGCGTGAGACTAGGTACTTGATGCTCAGGCTTCATCAAGCCATTTACATAGTGTCTTCAAGTTAAAAAGGATAAAGTTAGTTATAAATTATGCCTTGACTTTGCATTAATGTTCCACACATGAATACTTGTAGGCACATCCCTACTTCCTTCAAGTCAGAGCAGCGGAGAACAGCAGGACACGGCCACAATAATTATGTATACCTTCGAAATGGAGCTACTTCCTTCAAGTCTGTCCTTACTGAACATCGTCCACGAAACCATGTTCAGTCAGCATGTTTCTCCAGATATATGTACCGTGATTTCATGGCAGTGACAAAAATAGTCGTGCCGTGTGGGCAACCTTGGCAGAGCTTGGTAGTATCTAAGCTTGGGATCACCATGCATATAATCTTAGACTAAAGAAGAGGACGATACAAATTTAATAACATTGCTTGTATTATGGTGTGATATTGTGTAAGATTCTTATTTCTTTTTTGGTGTTTGTCATTTTAATGAAATGCATTTAATGACGGGATTGGAACGTGGTTTCGCTACATATTAGTATTAGGGTATTTATTAGTAGCCTTCTTTTGTTGTTAATTTTGCTGGGGGGTTTCCGTTTAGTCGGCCTGAGTTGTTTTATGTGCATAGGCTGTGGAAGTTGTAGCTGAAAGTTGCCGAAAGTAGCCATTGAGAAGTGTGTTATGTTAAAGGAGACATTTTTCGATGTGTTAGGATGAAACTCGTCGAACTATATGAGTTCCTAACAAAATGCACTGACTACTAGTCCATTCTGCAATTTTACATGGAGAGATGCCAGAACGTCACCTATAGTTGAAGTTCATATAAAATACGATGAGAACTTGAGTAACGAGAAGGTACTGATATGTGACTTATTGTAATGCTATGTATTGACACAAAGCAAATAGAATTGTTACATTCTCCTTTCAACTGTTCCGTCAATGTCCATGGTAATTGAACAAATACAACAATGGTTAGTATATATGAGTATGATCTATTTTGGAGGGTGTCTTAACCCTTGCCTCTCGATCTACACTACTATATTATCTCTAATCCATTTTGTGGCGACCCATTTCTCGCCCTTGATCACAGGGCAGCTACCATGAAGTGAAGTCTGCAAGAGCAAGCACAAAGTTAGCAGCACAAACTGTTCAATGTTAAGATCTGGCATTTTTAACTCTATTTATTTTGATTTTGCATGGAATTTAGTGTTGCAAAGAAAACGAATCTAGTGTTTAGTGTAGACGAAAGAATGGACATGAGTTCCTACTTGGTGTAAAATTAAGATAACGAAAAAAAAGCACAGGGACAACTTGATCGGCTAGCACATACCGGGTCAATGGTGCCATTTACCATAAGGGAGTAAAACAAAAGCCCATCGCCCTTCTTTGGTTTTACCTTTAGGCCAATGCACTTTTCAAAGTCATAGCCTATATTCATGTTCTCCCTATTCTGCAAATCAGCACAGGACGCATTACAATCAGCTACCAAAAAAAATATAAAAAATCTCCTCAGCACGCACCTCATATGGGAACATTGTTTCTCCCCCTTCTTCAACATCTGTGAGATAAAGCAAAAAAGACGCCACCTGAAAAATTACATTTCAATAGTTCCTTAGTCACATTGTTTAGTTGAATAATATAACTCAAAATCACTAATCTCCATTACTCAAGTAGATTAACACATTTCTGAAAATCCATTGTGCGGTGAATGTGAAAATCCAAAGGCAAAAACAAATAGAAACCCAGGAGATAAAACTAGACATGCACACTTGCTGTGTTAGATGTAGGATTCATGGCAGGAAAATGCATGTTGTTAATAGATAGCACTTTCTAATGCCATTCTTCTTTAAAGAGTAAAATTCGATTCGGACATCATGACAAGCATTCAAATTAGGCAGAATGTAAGCAGAATTGCGACGTACCCTTTGATTTTTTTGTGGACCATACTGGGCTGGGTCAAATGCGTCATAATGTGAAGCATACCTTTGTCCAATCTCATACCGCAGAACATTAAAGGGCTGCAAGGTAAGTAAAAGTGACGTCAATCAACAAAACATCATAAATGTCCATTCTTCATGACCTTTTCTAATAATTTCTGAGTGACCCCAAAATTTATATCGTTTTCAATCGGGGAAAAGATCAACAGTTGCACAAAAGAATAAAACATCCACAGATCAATCAGAACATCTTCCCATGGAAGGCCAAACTATGAGGTGTAGGCTACTGTAAGGATTAAATTTAAAACAACAAACACTATACAAACTTCCCATTAACTCTTAGAATGTAAACAGTAAGAATATTTTTGAAGTTATATTTGCATATATAGAATATAATACTTCCATTCTTCATTAGCAGCTATTTGTACACCAGTATCAAATCAGGAAACTACTAAAGCTTCAAGAGAAAACCAGTATGTCATGGACGGAATAATGTACTTACCTTAGCAGCCAAAGCATGATAGCAGAACTAAGACAATCAACATGGATTATGACTTTGGCTGTTAGCTTGGATTCTTTGCTTCAAATATTTCCTTTTTTTCCTTATCGATCACTATCTTGCTCAATCCCTAGTTACTTTTTTTAATATAACTATTTGTTGGTTTGCCCTCAGTGTGCTGGTTCTCATCAGCACAAGAAATTTATTCAAGAAAAGGTAGTATATATAGAGTAAAGTATACTCAAGGTTCTTTTTTGGTTTCTCATCTAGGTCTATGAACTTTGTGGGAACTCTTTAAGTTTTGGAAATGCCGTAATTGTTGTGTCTTTGATGGCTGCCAACCAAGAACCCAGCAGATGCTGCAGGAGGTGGCCGATAGGCAACTTTGTGGAGGATGGCAGGGGCAAAGGCGCTAGGGAACCTCTTGTGGTGAGAAAGAGTTTGCAGTAGTTCATACATCCAAGAGCATGAATGTAACAAAATAATTAACCCAAGTTGTGGATTCGGCATGTAATCAGACTGTTTTCTCTCTCTATTTCAAGGGGAAAAAATCTATGAACTTTCAAAGTGAGCATCTATGTCCTTCAACATTTTAAGCAATTCATTCCAAATGACAATCCACTCCCCTTACTGGACTTGAAGTGAACTTAGAGTGAATCACTTCAAAAGTTTCAGGATCCAGATACTCAGTTTGAAAGTTTATGGACCTAGGTGAGAATCTGAGAAAAGTTTTACTCATAAAAGAAAGGAACATATTGAGATTCCCAGAGATAACAGATTTCCTGATCCACCTAACTGGAACAACTGAAACACAAAATATGGTATAGAATCGCAAAAATTGTGTAGTACCTCCCCATGATTTCTGGGTATCATGGTAGCCCTTGCAATTTTTTTCTCAACTTCTGCAAGGGTTCCAGTTGGATCTTCATTAGCACCAAGGAATGTTCCCGAACTGTTTGCATAAGGAATCGCCATTAGTTCAATGAGAGTAAGATAATGCCACAAGGTCTAGTTATTCATGATCATGTGTGGGAGACGAATCAAACAGTTTGAAAATGTAGTTCATGGAAACTTAAAAGGTCAACAACACATCCAATACATGCTCCTAAAAAGGCAGAGGTACAAGTATAATCCAGAAAAAAAATACTGCACAAAATTCTTTACAGAAATAAATGTGTACCAGTTTGTTAACCTATTTGGCTGTTTCTTTACTGCAGTTTCTCTTCAACTGTAAGATTACCTTGTCCTGATTCCTTTGGTAGTCTCCGCAGTTTCTCCTTTCCTCAGAGCTAATGTGGATGGCTTAAGTCTTTCCTTTGCAAGTTTTACTATGTCTTCACACTGTTCTGGTGTCGCAAATTGTGGAAAGTACAATGCACGAGGCTGCCAGCTCAAAATCTGCTCAAGAGTTCAGAATGCATCACTAAAGCAGTACTGGTGGTCAAACATAATGACTAAGTGAGAGTATCAACAATTACTAGTGAAGCTGAGGTTATGGTGTGATATGTAACAGAATACATGAAATTAAAAATAAATATACACAAATGTTGAATTCTTACCCTACAAACAAGATGCGCTAGGATATAGCACATACAGCCACGAGCCATGAGCTAAACATGATATGCGTGTATTGCGTAATGGTAAATAACACAACATCAAACCAACAAATCCATTCTTCACCCAAAACAATTATCCTCAATGTAGCCAATAGCCTAAGAAATGTACAATCATAAATATGTTAGGCGCATAACAGTACCTAAACTCGCTACATACATTTGTCGTGGCCACTTTTCCTGACTATAAGGAACCTACATTAGCCGTCCGATGGTAGAAACACAGGTGCAATTAAAATGATGAGGGTGTGCCATGAAAGTCTCACAACACACATGCCTTGTGCATTTTCTTCTCATGTTAGGACGTCTACACAACTGTGCCATATTCGAAATGCCAACCATGACTCCACACAAAACCCATGAGGCCACGACATTTGCGTGCACCGTGCACGCAACAGACCCCAAACTCCCCCATAATCACATGCTAGTTATCCGGTCATCACACAAAAACCGTTGTTCATAAGGAACAGTCCAAACTGGGGAAACGAATTACACTTTAAAGTAAATTTCACTCCAAGTGGTTCGCTGTCTGATATCACAACAAACTACCCGACATACCAATTGTGCCAATCGAAGGAATGTAACCGCTAAAAGCAATCCATTCACCACTTAGCAAAGTCCACGAAGAACACGCGCGCAAGCACCAATGCCACCTCGCCACGTCATGACATCGCCGAACATCGACAAAACAATGGGCAAAGGAACGACGGGGCGACCGACCAACGCGCGAAAATCAGAATTCGGCGTCACCTGGTATGGGATCAAGGATGGCGCAGCCTCGCCGGATTCGCCGAAGGGCATCTCGGGCAACGCCGCCTCGAGCAGCCGCTCCCTCGGCATCGGCATGTCCGCCTCCTCCGGATCCTGCACCGCAGCCAGCCAGCCCACCCGGCGGATTAGGAGCGGCGCAACAAGGCAGCAACGAATCGGAACGCGGCGCAGCGGGGGCTCACCGTCGCTTACCTGGGTGAAGAGGACCGAGCCGAAGAAGCCGGCGAGGAAGAAGAGCGAGCATGAGAGGAGCACCACCGGTAGCCGCAGGCGCGTCCGCATCAGCCCCACGCCGCCGGCGCCTCCGCCGCCGGCCCTGATGACGCCACCTCCGCCTCCCTTCATTCCGCGTGCTCGTCGCCTCTCGTATGAGGCGTATGGGTCGGGGATCGGGAGGCGAGGGCGCGATCCGGCGCGCGATGAGAGCAGAGGTTGCTCGGCGTCACGAGACGAGGCGGGGTCGTCGTCTCTTCTGAATCTCTTGGTATGGAGCGAGTATTCTTTTGTTCGTCAGGTCTCAGGTGTCGGAGCACTGACGGGTGGGACCAGATAGACGAAAGACGGACCAGGCGCGCGATCACGGGACGTCACGTGTCTGCAACGAATAAAGGTCTGTTACGGTGGGCCCAAGCACATTTGTCCGGGAAAGGGCACCAAACAAGTCTACAATTGCTGCTGCGTCTCGTACTTGTTTCACGGTAGACAAGTACAAGCCCATCCGCCCATGCCTTATTCTTCTTGTAATTTGCAAAATTATTTTGTGATAAATAAAGGACAATTAAATAGAAACGGGTTCAAAAATGTAAGCTATACCACCAGTTCTTTACCAGGTGCGGTCGTCGGCTCGGGGAGCAGGTGTTCCGATCCTGCAGTTCTTTACCATAGGAAATCTGACATAAGTGGGAGTGGCCATATAGGCTCCGTTTGGTACAGCGGTCG
>JAZFNS010020958.1:1936-12596 GCA_037127165.1 Alloteropsis angusta | reverse complement strand
GAGAGCACAAGCTCCATCTTGTATTTCTGAGCTCCTCAAAAATGATTGTAATTTGTTAACATTTCGATAGATGAAAGCGCTCTTTCCCCGTAAAAAAAAAAGTATGTCTGCTTTGTGCTCCGCATTGCCGTCCACATAAAGTTCATCAGCTAAAGCTCGTTGTTAAGGTGAGGCAAGAGAGGACAGATAAGAGATAAGAGTTCGTCTTGGCCACAAAATTTTATTGTGCTTGTACACGCATTTCTGAATGTGACCTCTCCATTGCTTCAATTGTGTCATGTGCTTTACTCAACCTGAATACATGAAACAGAGAAAACCCGTGCACCCAAAGTGAGTGCTGAGTAGAAACTGACACCCCAGATAGGCAAAGCACCCACTGAAACTTTGCAAACCGTGTGCCGCGGCAGATGGGTGACGTGGCCAAGGACCTGGCGGCCGGCACGGTGGGCGGCGCGGCGCAGCTGGTGGTGGGCCACCCGTTCGACACCATCAAGGTGATGCTGCAGAGCCAGCCCACGCCACCGCCCGGCCAGCCTCCGCGCTACGCCGGCGCTGGCGACGCCGTTAGGCAGACGCTGGCCGCCGAGGGGCCCCGTGGCCTGTACAAGGGCATGGGCGCGCCGCTCGCCACCGTCGCCGCCTTCAACGCCCTCCTCTTCACCGTCAGGGGCCAGATGGAGACTGTGCTGCGCTCCGAGCCTGGCGTGCCGCTCAACGCCGGCCAGCAGGTCATTGCCGGCGCTGGAGCTGGTGCCGCCGTCTCGTTCCTGGCGTGCCCCACCGAACTCATCAAGTGCAGGTCAGTTTTGATTTCTGTTACCGTATTGTCTATACTGTTCGTGTCAACCTGAATGCAACCAACATATTAGCCATGCCATTCCATAAACATTAGCAAGAAGCTGCATAATTTTCATATGGGAATGAGCAGAACACTTTCCATCTAAACAATGCATGCCGTCACTACTTAACAGTGTACTGCCCCTCTGCAGTATTTCTGCTTCTCACTGCACTATGCTTTTTGTCAATTGCATGTTTCTTTCGGATTTTTTTTTAGCATGGCTAGAACCGGATTAAATTTGTTACAACATGCCAAAAGATTGAAGACTTATATGCACTATAGGATACTATTTTTTTTTGCGGTAAACAGAGAGCTTTATTAACTAGGAGGAGGCATACAACCAGTCCGGGCAAGATGGGATACGCACGCAGGCGCTCCATCCATGCACATATCACTCGTCCCCGATCTCCTAGCTAAATGTGCAAGTTCATGCGCAATTTGATTTCCCTCTCTCTTTACCTGACTGACGCTCCAGGCGTCAAGCAAACTTGCTGTCTCCCGCGCCTCGGCGTATATGAACCTCAAAGCTGATTTATTCAAGGGGATACACAAAGCTTGCACCACAGACACACAGTCCGATTCCAGAATGATCCGAGCTCCCACCCAGCGGAGGGCCAGTCTAATCCCTTCCAATGCAGCACGGGCTTCTGCTTCTTCAGCGCCACTACATCGAAATATTGCCTTCCAAGCCGAGAACAGGATTGTCCCCCTATGGTCTCGCGCAACCACTCCCAGGCCAGCTTCCCCCGTGGCAGCGACATACGAGGCGTCCACATTGATTTTTGTCCATCCCTCGCCCGGAGGAATCCATTCATCTGTCGCCAGGCCCCTTCTCGCACTTTTGTCGGATGGTGAACAGTTCACCGGGCGCTTTCCTTTTCTGTCTCCAGCCCCGGGTTCAGTAATAGAAGCCTGAATTGAGAGCAGCACTCGGATAGACTCCTCGATACCTGTCGGGCCCGATTGATGGGTAATATAGTTGTGTACTGCCCATGTACGCCACAATAAAAGTTTCAGCTGGTCACGCTCCATCATGGTACAGCTATTCAACAGCAAGAGCAGCCAGTCCGGCCCGGTGAACCTGAAGCTATCTTCAGCAGGGAGGGGCCAATGCCGGCGCATCGCCTTTCTCAGGGCCCTGGCATGTGGACAAGCGATCATAGCATGGAATCCTGATTCACCTTCTCTGTTGCAGATCAGGCACTTGTCATCAGATAGCATGCCCCTGCGTAATTTATTTCGCTGTGTCGGTAGGATGTCCAGGCACAGTTTCCAGATGAAAATATTGACTCTAGGGGGAACCTGACCACTCCATACCAGAGACCATAGTTTCCTGTCCCCCTCCGGAGCCGAGCTAGAAGACTGCTGTTCTCCCGCACACTTCAGTTTCAGAGCTACGTTATAGGCGCTTCTTACTGTAAAAATTCCATTCTTCTCCAGGTTCCATGCCAGGAAGTCTTCCATCGGCCTATCCGGTAAGCGAATGCTGGTAATAAGCTCTGCGTCGCGGGGGTTGAAAATACTGTCCACTTTCCCATAATCCCAATCTCTTCCCGATGGGTCTAGCAGGTCAGCAACCCATTTCACCCTGCATCTGCCCTGTCTTGTTGTCACCCTGTGGGACAGACCATTGGGTAACCACGGATCTCGCCATATGCGCACCTGAGTTCCCGAGCCAATTCGCCAAATGATACCGCATTTAAGCAGTTCTAGTCCATGTACCACAGCTTGCCAGGTAGGGGAGGAATTCGATGAGAAAGCAGTATCAATCAGATTGCCTCTAGGATAGTACTTTGCCTTCAGAATCGTAGCACACAGACTCTCAGGTCGGTCTAACAATCTCCATGCTTGTCTTGCCAGCATTGCCTGATTAAATAGCCTCAGATCCTTGAACCCAAGGCCTCCACAGCCTTTCTTTCGGATCAGCTTGTCCCAAGCAACCCATGCAGTTTTCGGTTTTCCATTTTCCATTCCCCACCAGAATTTCCTCATGCTGCTAGTGAGGTCGTCACAGAAAGTCACCGGGAGCTTGAACACACTCATGGTGTAGGTGGGTAAGGCCTGAGCCACGGCCTTTATCAAAACTTCTTTTGCTGCTGCCGACAAGTGCTTCTCAGAATAGTCCTTCAAGCGTTTGCCTAAACGCTCTTTAAGAGATTGAAACCGCTCGCCCTTCATTCTTCCTTTGGGTGTAGGAAGGCCGAGGTAACGTTCGTCCAAGACTGTTCGACCCACCTCCAGAATGGCTATCACCTGCTCTTGCTCCGGTGTTCGATGTGTCCCCTTAAACATGATCGAGCATTTGTCTTGATTCACATGCTGTCCCGTACAAGCGGCAAAAGTATTCAGAATATCCTTGGTGACCCCTGCCTGGGTAGAATTGGCTTTAAAAAACAGCAGGGTATCGTCTGCAAATTGTAGGTGTGATACGCCCGGAGCTCCTCTACAAATCTTGAGCTGTTCGAGACTACCATCCTGCACTTTCGCATTAATCAAAGTAGATAATCCATTAGCGACAAAGAGGAATAGATAAGGCGATAAAGGGTCACCTTGGCGAAGACCACGAGTTGGAGAGAACGGTGCTGACATAGCACCATTGAAGCGAACAGTATAGCGGACCGAGGAAACACAAGTCATTATCCTGGCCACCCATATACTATGAAAGCCTAGCTTCAGNCAAAGCATTTTCCAAAAACCTCCAATCAACACGGTCATAAGCCTTGNGAGAGATCCAGTTTATACGCACAAAATCGACTCCTTTCATCTGCATTTGAATTAATAGCATGCAAACATTCGAAAGCAATGAGAGCGTTATCAGTTATCAACCTGCCCGGGATAAACGCACTCTGGTTAGGCGCAATGATGTCATCCAACAGTGGTCTAAGCCTGTTGACTATACATTTCGATACGACCTTATATATAACGTTACACAAACTTATAGGTCTAAAATCTTTGAGGGACTCTGGGTATGGAATTTTAGGGATGAGAACTATCACCGTGTCATTGACCCCTTCCGGCATAATTCCGGAATCAAAAAATTCCCTAACTCCCTTAATTACGTCTTCTTTTAACATTAACCAGTTGCGTTGAAAAAACCTCCCAGGAAAGCCGTCTGGCCCTGGGGCTTTGAGTGGACCTATTTGGAACAAGGCGTCACTGATCTCCTGATCACTGTACCGGCTAATGAGCTGTTCGTTAATCTCGGGTGAGATAAGAGGCTGCATAAGATCTACAATAGGTTGTGGATGCACCCGGGGATCAATAGTAAATAGATTGTTAAAATAGCTAACTGCCATACCTTGCATCTCCTCTATATTTGATGTCCAGGAGCCATCCTCCCGCTTGAGTCTTTTAATGTGATTCTTTCGCGCCCGCCATCATGCTCGTTGATGGAAGTACTTAGTGTTCCGGTCCCCTTCCTTGAGCCATGAGATGCGGGATCTTTGTAACCACATCATTTCTTCTTTATACAAGAGTTCCTCCATCTCCTTTCTTGCAGCCATGATGGTCGACCTGTTCCTGACCGGGTCATCGTTCTCCAGCCGGTCCATCTCGCCACGGAGCTCCTCCAGTCGCCTCCCCACATGGCCGAAAGACGTTTTGCTCCAAACCTTCAGATCCTGTGTCAAAGTTTTTAGTGACTCAGCCAATGCCCCCAAATCACTGCCAGGGTTTTTCTTTTGCCATGATTTCTCAATTACTACACTTAAATCATCCGATCTTTCCCACATTATTTCATATCGAAAAATTTTCCTGCTACTCCCCACAGTTTGCACCCGGGCTAGTTGGAGCAGCAGAGCTTTATGGTCGGATTGGGGCGAAGTTAGGTGCAATATGCTCGCATCCGGCCATCGAGCAGTCCACTCCGCATTAGCAACGCCTCTGTCAAGTCGAACCCTGACGTTTCGTGAACCCCCCTGGTTGTTGTTATAGGTCCACGGCAAGCCAGAAAACCCGATATCTTGCAAGTCACAATGGCTTAGAACCTCTCGGAAATCCATCATTTGTCTTTCATGACGCGGCGTATCTGAGAAGTGCTCATATTGCCACATCGCTTCATTGAAATCGCCCATGACCAGCCAAGGGCCCGTCCATGCGCTACACAGATTACGCAAAGAGTCCCACATACCACGCCTATTCGCCACACGTGGTTCCCCATATACAAAAGTAGCACGCCATGGGTCAACATCTGGCCCTTCAGAGATAAGCACATCGATATACCGATCACCCTGGGACAGCAGGGACACATTTATTGATTCATCCCAAAACAAAGCCAAACCACCACTCAGACCAACACTACTAACTGCTACACTGTTTTTCAAACCAATCCTCCATCGGAGGTTACTACTTCTGCTAGCACTCATTCTAGTTTCAGACAAACAAAAGCTTGGGGTGGTGCAACTTAACAAAGTTGCAGATTTCCTGAACTGTACGGGAGTTCCCCAACCCCCGACAGTTCCAGGCTATGGCATTCATTTCTCCTGACGGGCCTCGCCATGAGTGCCCGTCAGGGTTTTACGAACCGAGGGTACAACCTTACATCTTTTCGCCGGTGACCGGCCCGCCTGCAGTGCAGCCATCTCTTCAGCATCATCAGCTTCAGCCATAGCCTCATCACCAACTGGTGGCGTAGCAGCATCCCCGGCAGGGATGCCGACCGGAGGCTTTGTCATTACGACAGTCTGGTTTCCAGCGTCTCTGCTCGCCTCCTCCCTCCTCATCTCCTGGGTCACGTTCAGCAACCGGTCCTTCACCTTCCATCTTGCCCGTGGATCCGCCACCTCACTTCCAGTATTGTAGCTGGAGTCGATAAACGAGTCTAGACCAGTAACCCGGTCATCGTGGCCCTCCCCAACCTGGGCCTCGACACCCTGCACAGGATCATCTACCAGCATACTTGCGACACCTCTTGCTAGCTCCTCTGGTGTATCAACTCCCTCCGCCCTTAGCCCTCTTCCATTGCCCGATTGCTCCTGCACTTCATGAGAGCGTTCAGACTCCGCTCTATTCCTTCGAACCCCACTCCTGGAGGGGACAGCACCTGCCATGTGGTTGGAAAAGCTAGCACCGGACACCACTTTCTCTTTCTGTAAACCACTGAAATTCAAGCCACGCTTCACACTAGTGTCCACAGCCGGGATCATGAGGCGCCTACCCACCTCTCGCTTCTGTGGAGAGCAGCGTAGTATAGTGCCAAAACTAACTCCTCCCTCCTGCCCCTCCGCTTCAGGACAGTCGCGTTGCGCGTGCCCAATGCGGCCACATCCAAAACAGAAGTGCGGCACGTTCTCATATCTGATGACGAACTCCATTATGCCTCTTCCTCTGACTTTCATCTGCACCACCTTCATGAGAGCCTTTTCTAGCGGGAACTCAACTTTCACACGCTTATAATCCATCCTTGCTTCCCCTATCTCCAGCACCACACCCACCTTGGATCCCAGAGCCCGTACAAAGGCATCAGTTTGCATAGCCACCGGGATGTCGTATATCCTAAGCCATAACTCAATGGAGTCAATTGTCACCTCTGAAAGCCGCTTCAAACCATCATAAGCAACAAATATGACAGCATCCCCCTTATGTTTCCACGGCCCACCGTGAATCGCTTTGTTCCACAAGCTTTCAGCATCGAACTCCACCAGAAACCGGTTTTCCCCCAGCTCCCTAGCCGGAAGAGCATGCTGTCTTCCCCAAGCCTTGCTCAATTCACTGAAGAGAAACCATGTCTTGAAAGGTTGACCCGAGTAGAAACGAGCAATGGCCAGCCAGCGCTGGCCCGGTGCTTCCGGATCTTCTTCCTCAAAAACGAACTCCTCGTCTTCGCCCTCAGCATCAGCGGGTTTCTCCTGCATCTCCACCAGACGCCGGTCGGTTACAGCCATCTCACCGTTGGCCTCTGCACGACCCTTCCCCTTTCCATCCTGCTTCCCCATCTCCTGACTCTCCCTGATCGCTACTTCCTCCTCCGTTGCCGCATGCACACCGCGCGGCTCCGATGATCCTTGTCCCGAACTCGCCATGGCCCCGACCCACAGTCCCAGACACCACGTGCTGCAGGTTTGGCTTCGGGTGGGCAACTTCCTCACCGGAAGTCCCGTATCACCCCCACCAAGACCGGCGGCGAACGTAGGGCAGGAACTCGAGATTAGGGTTTTGTGGCAGTGGTTGAATACCAGCACTGCAGCCGTCGTAAACCCTAGGGGGGGTTTCCGATCTTAACAGGGCGGGATATGGACGCCTTGTCCGGCCCACGGGGGAGTCCCTTGCAAGCACGTTCCAATCCTTTGCGTAGGGTTTCCCAAACCAATCTCCATCGCACCAGATAGGTCGAAACGGAACCAACTCCTCCCACAGAGATCCGCCGCCGCGCGATCTCCAGGGAAAACATCCGGCAGCGAGCGCCCCGGTTCGCTGCCCGGCGCGGACACCGGCAGCCATGCCTCGCCAGCGGCGAGCAGTGGTTTTACGTGGAAACAGCGCTAGTCCGCCGCCATCGCCTCACAATCGCCTAGGTCGCCCGCTCCGTGAAAGCCGGGATGATGACCACTATAGGATACTATTGCTCATAGATCATGCCATTACCCCCCATGGCCCAATACTAATTATTCACTCTGCATCTGTTGCACCATCCAGTACAAATTCAGAAGCCACAGTTTTTCAGAACACGCAACCCCTGTCAAGCAGAGCACTGATCCTTTCATGTTTCATGTCGTGTCAGGTTGCAAGCCCAGAGCGCCGTGGCGACCGTCGCCCCTGCACCTGCCGCCGCAGCAGGAGGCGCCGCCGCCGCCACCGTCGCCGCCCCTGCCGCGGCCGTGAAATACGGCGGGCCCATGGACGTCGCGAGGCACGTGCTCAGATCGGAGGGTGGCACGCGCGGGCTCTTCCAGGGGCTCTTCCCGACGCTGGCGCGCGAGGTGCCCGGCAACGCCATCATGTTCGGCATGTACGAGACGATCAAGCAGCTCATCGCCGGCGGGCAGGACACGTCGCAGCTCGGCCGGGGCTCGCTGATCGTGGCGGGCGGGCTCGCCGGCGCCTCCTTCTGGGGCTCCGTGTACCCGACGGACGTGGTCAAGAGCGTGCTCCAGGTGGACGACTACAAGAACCCCAAGTACTCGGGCTCCTTGGACGCCTTCAGGAAGATCCTCGCCGCCGACGGCGTCAAGGGCCTGTACAAGGGGTTCGGCCCCGCCATGGCACGCAGCGTGCCGGCCAACGCCGCCTGCTTCCTGGCGTACGAGGTGACCAGGTCCTCGCTGGGGTGACGGTCGGATCGATCGCGTGCTGGCCTCCTTGCACTGCTTCAGTTACTTCTGATTTTTCTTTCCCATAATCCCTCTACTAATTCATGTCATGACGACGACGATGGTATCGATGATCGTGTCGAAACTGTAATTCTTCTGTAAATTAAAGTTTGTTTTATGAAAAAGTCTGCGTTAAGTTGGCTTTGGAGCTTTGCTGAATGCTGATGCCTCACTTTGGCGCCACGAGATTTATGAAACTGATAAGCTACAGATTCCCGCGTTAGTCAAAAATACGCAGTTGGATGGATTTTATCGTATATCTAACGGTCTACTTATGCTTAAAAGTTTTTATAAAAAATAATTAGTAATAGCTAGTTTTTGAATAAAAAAAGAAAATAGAAATAAGTGCACACGTCCAATATGGTTATAACTCTAAATAAATATGCAACTAAAACATTGATATGTTTTTATTTATTATTAGCTTCGGCAGATCCATTTAGCAATCATGCAAGATAACGCTATGTGTCACAAACAATGTGACCACCAAAGGGTTTCTATGTACCATGTAAATGTTGTGCGCTCGTGCAAAGGAGCAGGATATATAGTTGTCGATGGAGCCAAAACGTTGCTAGAAGTTGGCGACTTTCCATGACTCGTACACTTTTTTGTGCGGGAATATCTCAGAGAAATAGAGGATGCATTGGTTTTCATGTTTGAATTTGCACCTATTCGAGACCTCATGTGTGTGAGACTCTGGCTGGCAGCAGACAAGCAACACACCACTTGTGAAAACTGAGCAATGATGTGGCTGAAAGCTGAAACTATGTCCGCATGCTGCATCCATTTAAGGGTACGATGCGGATGATGACCAATTGAAGTGTATATGACTGGCTGATATACAAAAACGACTAATGACAACGCGCAGGTCGATTGTGAACCAGATCAAGGAGGCCACAAAAGCTACGTGCACGTATGAGTTGCATTGTTTTAGAACTGTGTGATTTAGTGGGTTAGGTGCTCTGCCATACACACAAATAAATGGAATCAGAAGATACTACTCTTAACCAGATGGTGCTGTAAAGGAAGAAATTCATAAAATCGATGTGTTTTACACACACACCAATACATGTTGATGTATCCAATCTTTAGACCTTTTATTAGATAATCCCATATTTCCACTTCGTAGATGCATAAAACGAAAAAAAGACCACAACCAATTCATTAGAGTCGGATTATGAAGATTTTTAAAAAGACCGACACAGACGCTCATACACGTATGCACACTCACCTCTATGAGTACACGCACGTAAACACTACCCTTATGAGAACCTCCAAAATTTTTTGCCTTCTTCTTCAATCTTGAAATTGACGAAGTCA
Organism: Alloteropsis angusta; assembly: GCA_037127165.1. Taxonomy (NCBI): domain Eukaryota; kingdom Viridiplantae; phylum Streptophyta; class Magnoliopsida; order Poales; family Poaceae; genus Alloteropsis; species Alloteropsis angusta. Next base: position 3,134 of record JAZFNS010020958.1, on the reverse strand, counting down.
ACATAAACGTCTTGTTATTAGACACCCACGCCGAGTTAAGAACTTTAACCTGATAGACAGATTCCATCGAAAGAAATCTTAAGCTACGTTTAATTCATATTATTGTATCCCACCAAATTTGTTGACAAAGAAATTCGGCTAGCCACGGTTTGTAGGCAACGTAGATAACCTTATCTTTATGAATCCAAAAAATAAAAAAAAATATACATTGTTACGATGATATAGCGATCAATGTTATCAAAAAAGGTTCTTATTGAAAATGATTTATTGTAGCTAATTTTAGAATAAAAATCCGTAAATTAGCACCAAATATCTACATTAAATAAGATAACTAAGTAATCTAATTTAAAATAATAAAAAAATAGCACTTGACCAAAAAGTGCATATCGAATACTTTTACCAAATAGATAAATTAAAAATTAAAAATGTAAATTAGCAATTAACTCAATAGTATATATCAAATATAATAAATACATAACTAAATTCAGAATAAAAATAAGGAAATTAGTAGTTGTTTTGTATATGAATTTGAAAGCAATATATAGCTAAATAAAAGTATGTGCCACATACAATTATACATATTTTTATTATCATGAATTAATACAATTACTAAACAAATAAATTGATACAATTATAGCTAAATTTTGACATAGCATCTGAGAATATCATTCTAATAAAAAACAATATGCAATATTGGTTTTATTGAATAATACTAATTGTTTAGATTGTGCCAAAGAGTTTGTTAAATTTGATTAACAAGAGATAATTAGTAGCAATATATATAAATTTGGAAGAAAAGTCGAAAAGTAAAAAAAATACATGCAAAACTCAAACAAATATAATACAAGAAAAAAAATAAAAAATGGTATTTTATTTCATTTATTTTAAAGAAATTTACTTATACAACTATTAGAAGCACAACAATTATAGCACGATTATAGAGTCATGTCATAGCCACTACATGATCACATTAGAATTAGGTATTCAAGGTCGAATTGCGAGATTTGGGTACCCCGGGCCCATCACCCACTAGGATAATAGTCGACCTAGACCCACATCTAACAAAGGTGTGGGCCAACTCAGGGCCGGTCACAAAATGGACATGATTGGTGAATATGACGACCATAAGGATACGGCGTGGTACTCGGATCCCGTCAGGAATCATGGAGATTGTATCGTGATTAATTTGGATTAGTTT
>JAZFNS010006594.1:0-12340 GCA_037127165.1 Alloteropsis angusta | reverse complement strand
TTCTCCGGCGGCCTGCCTCCGGGGCTGTGCATGAGCGCCGGCCGCCTCCAGTTCCTCGCCCTCGACGACAACGACATCTCCGGCGCCGTGCCCGCTTGCTACCGCAACTTCACGAAGCTGGTCCGGTTCCGGATGGCACGGAACCGGTTGTCCGGCGACGTGTCAGAGATCTTGGGATCGCATCCTGACCTGTACTACATGGACCTGTCCGGGAACTCGTTCGAAGGCGAGCTCCCGGAGCACTGGGCTCAGTTCAAGAGCCTGTCGTACCTGCACTTGGACGGCAACAAGATCACCGGCAAAATTCCGGCCGGTTANCAGCGCCCTGACTGCGTTGGAAGACTTGAGCCTCGCGTCGAATCGTCTCACCGGCACGATACCGCGGGAGCTGGGTGAATTGCCACTTCTCAAGCTGGATTTGAGCCACAACATGCTGTGGGGACAAATCCCTCTGACATTGGGGAACGACACTGGGATGCTACGGCTAGACCTGTCCGGTAATCGCCTCGACGGCGGCGTGCCGGTGGAGCTCACCAAACTTGTCCACATGTGGCACCTGAACCTGAGCCGCAACAACCTGACCGGAAGAGTCCCGGCTCTGCTCGGAAAGATGGACTCGCTGCAGGAGCTCGATCTCAGCGGCAACCCGGGCCTGTGCGGCGACATCGCCGGCCTGAGTTCTTGCNCAGCGCCCTGACTGCGTTGGAAGACTTGAGCCTCGCGTCGAATCGTCTCACCGGCACGATACCGCCGGAGCTGGGTGAATTGCCACTTCTCAAGCTGGATTTGAGCCACAACATGCTGTGGGGACAAATCCCTCTGACATTGGGGAACGACACTGGGATGCTACGGCTAGACCTGTCCGGTAATCGCCTCGACGGCGGCGTGCCGGTGGAGCTCACCAAACTTGCCCACATGTGGCACCTGAACCTGAGCCGCAACAACCTGACCGGAAGAGTCCCGGCTCTGCTCGGAAAGATGGCCTCGCTGCAGGAGCTCGATCTCAGCGGCAACCCGGGCCTGTGCGGCGACATCGCCGGCCTGAGTTCTTGTNCGCACGGAGCGCATCAGAGGTGCCTCCAACCGGCACACAGCGAGATGGCGGGTCATCGTCGTCACCGCCACCGTGGTGTCNCGCCGCGGCGCTGCTGGGCTCGGCTGTGGCGGTGGCGTGTGCGCTGACCCGCGAGAGGAGGCGGGCCGGTGAAGACAGCACGGACACGACGGCGAGCGGCAGCGAAGCGGCGCTGACGGCCTCCATCTGGAGCAAGGACGCGGATTTCTCGTTCGGCGACATCCTGGCTGCGACAGAGCACTTCAGCGAGGCCTACTGCATCGGCAGGGGCAGCTTCGGGAGCGTCTACCGCGCCGACCTCCCCGGCGGGCGCCGCCTCGCCGTGAAGCGGCTGTACGCGTCGGAGGCCGGCGGCGCGTGCGGGGACGCCAGCGAGAAGAGCTTCCAGAACGAGGTCCGGGCGCTGACGCGCGTCCGGCACCGCAACGTCGTGAGGCTGCACGGGTTCTGCGCAATGGGCGGGCACATGTACCTGGCGTACGAGCTCGTGGAGCGGGGCAGCCTCGGGAAGGTGCTGTACGGCGGCGGGCGGAGCGGCGAGCGGTTCGGCTGGGCGGCGCGGGTGCGCGCGGTGGGCGGGCTCGCGCACGCGCTGGCGTACCTCCACCACGACTGCTCGCCGCCGATGATCCACCGCGACGTGACCGTCAACAACGTGCTGCTGGGCCCGGACTTCGAGCCCCGGGTGTCGGACTTCGGCACGGCGAGGTTCCTCGCCCCCGGCCGCTCCGGCTGCTCCAGCGTCGCCGGCTCCTACGGCTACATGGCGCCAGGTAAGGAGGACACTGCATTGGCAATGGCTGCACAGTACCAGTACACTACATTCCCAATGTTCTCAGTGGCATGATGTTGCTCGGGCGCAGAGCTGGCGTACTTGAGGGTGACGACCAAGTGCGACGTGTACAGCTTCGGGGTGGTGGCGATGGAGATCCTGATGGGCAAGTACCCGGGCGAGCTCATCAGCTGGTTGCACTCGCGGATCCCCGACCCCGAGGAGCAGCAGAGCTGGGGGTCGCTGCTGCTGAAGGACGCGGTGGATCAGAGGCTGGAGCCTCCCGCGGGGGAGGAGGCCGGGCAGGTGGTGTTCGCGTTCGTGGTGGCGCTTTCGTGCGTGCTCGAGGACCCCGACGCCCGGCCGACCATGCGGAACGTCGCGCAGGCGCTCTCGGCGCGGAGGCTGCCGGTGCTGGACAGGCCGTTCGCCGCGATCAGGGTCGGCGACCTGGCTGCATTTTGTGCATAAAGAAGCAGGGCCCTCTTGTTTGCGTGCCTATGGATTTTAAGGGCATGATTGGTTGTCGGCCACAGTTTGGCACACCTAACCTTAGCAGATTGTACAGTGTGCTTGCAGCTAGATTAGCAGATTGGTTACTCTGATATATTGTAAATCCAGAGGCGCCATTTACTCGGCTTGTTCAGTGTGCTTGCAGGTAGACTGGCAGATTGGTTACTCGGATATATTGTATAGGAAAACTCGTAGCTCCGTTCCATGGAGAAAAAACAAATCTTGCACCCTGTTTAGTTTGGCAATTTTTACCTGCAACTTACGCATTGAAAAATATGTCCTCACAGAACACGCTTCCAAATAGCAACTTTCAACCCCAACTTTCCAATCTAAACACCCCTTTGGTGTAATATGATGATCGCCCAACGAAGTCGATTATCACGGCTCATTGTACGATTACGGGGGTGTTTAAATTGGAAAGTTGAGGGTGAAAGTTGCTATTGAGAAACCTGTTCTGTGAAGGGGTCACGTTTTTCAATGCGTAAGTTGCAGGTGAAAGTTGCCGATCTAAACAGAGTGTACATTGAACTTAGTCAACAAAAAAAAAACCCAACCAGCTACTCAATATAAAATGCATTGCACAAGTACCGTGACAAATCATGTCTTTCATAACTTCAAATGCGTCAAAATTGCAAAGCAAGCAGCAAGGCTACAAATAGGAGAGGATATAACATAAAATTTCAGGGTGCACTATAAAAGGTGTCCGCATTTCACTGTAGTCGTACGCCGAAGCTCGATCTTCACTCATCATCACCAAATGTCGTCTTCTTTCCTGGAAAATTTGGAACATGTAACAGCAGTTACAAATCATGCGGATCCAACAAACAGAGTCCAAAGAGTCTGATACTGACAGCAGGTACAAAGCAGGCTGCCCAAACAATTTTGAATGCAACCAATTTTGAACTGTGATGCAACAGTAGAGTATACCTGTACTAGCTGTACCAGCGTTCTGCCTGAACGGTGTGCCCCGGCCTCCACGGCCTCTGTCACCCCTTCCAAATCCACGACCACGTCCTCCATCACGTCCGCGACCACCGCCTCGGCCCCTGTCACTCCTCCCTCCTCTTCCACTGAAATTTCCACGCCCACCACTGAAGCCACCACCATCTCTGTTGTTGTCTCTAGGCTTCGCCTCATCGACGTACAAGCTGAAGCCACCAAGGTCAGTTCCACTCAGCTCATATGCTTTATTCAAGGAATCCGGGTCATTGAAGTCCATGTATGCCATCCTGCAAAACCAAGCAGAGCCTCTTGTCAAAGACTAGAATGCAGTTTGTGCAGATAATAGCTTTTTAAAATATACATATAATAGCCTCTGACAGTTCCTCCCAAATCTTATGCCCCAAAATAGGGCCTTAATCCACGAGTAAATCACTGATGCGTGAAGAGCCAACTAACCCTTTGATTGCACCAGTTTCATAATCCTTCGGAATTGAAATCCGAGTAATCTTTCCACAAGAGCCAAAATGTTCTTGAAGAGCGCTACGGATCTGGCGAAGAAATAACATCAGATGTAATACAAATATAAATTGTTCCAGAAAAGGGAAACACAATGATGACAAGAAAATTCATATTACCTGATCCTCTCCACTAGATGTGTCAAAGCCTTTTATAAATACAGTGTTGCCTGACCTTGGAGCAGATTTGAAAGAACTGTTGTCCCTCCTAAGTAATACACAAAACTCAGGCCACATTGATAGAAATGATCGGTAATAATGAAGGAAAAGCATTCCCCATAAGAGAAACACCAAAGATAATGAGATAGGGAATCACCCGCTGCCAGGAGTGTATGCGCCCCTCTCTTGGGCCACGTCCAGCCTGACAGGCCGGCCCATCAGGTCATGACCATGAAATTCAAGTGCCTAAAATGAGAATAAATTGTTCATTAACAGATTCTTCCATCAATGCAGCGAGTGTAACCAGTTGGCATCAAGTTGAACCTGACAGCCCTTGGGTGTAACAATTGAGCTAAGCTGCATTGGGTAACAAAGTAGAAGCGGATTATTCACCTTCTGAGCAGCTTCAACCGTAGCGAATTCAACATGACCATAGCCCTTGAAGCTCCCATCTTCAAAAGTAGACAAACGAATATCTGCAACCTCACCAGCCTCCTCAAAAAATTGCTTACTACAGGATGTGAAAAATAGATGTTGGTGGCAACACTTTTTTTCAAAAAAAATAAACAGAGAAATGACACACTTAATATACTTACACTTGTTCACGCTCTACACTGTAGGATAAATTCCCAACAAAAATCGTCTTTGACCCAGTAGCCTGACTTTGGTTTTTGGCAGGAGTTTTGGGCTGCAAGAAATAAGACACTTATCAAACATGCAGTCAACGTGCAGTAACAAAATTAAAGAATGGTTTAGATGGTAGAAATACCTCATTCTGTGCCAACTTTGTCTTGGGAGTTTTAACCTGTTTGCCACTTTCATCATCAGAGCTTTCATCCGAACTTTCATCATCTTCACTGCTGCTTTCTTTCTTTGCAACCTTAGTTGCAGGCTTTGCAGCACCAGAAGGTGTAGAGTTCTGCAGATACAAGAAACAGTAAACAGATGAAACAAAATCCATAAAAGTAGTGCTAGATGCAGTGGACAAAAAGAAACAGTACCTTAGACTTCTTTTGAGGCGGCTCGTCTTCACTTTCATCAGAACTTTCATCAGAACTATCAGATTCGCTGGGCTAAAGAGAGAGATAGTTTGTATCCAGTCACAAAAATATAATATGTATAGCAAGAAAATTGAAAGTACTCTCCTAGGTGCATTGTGACATGAAAGCCTTCAAAAGTATATTTTTTGCATTTAATCTAAGCTATAATATAATGTCAGCTGCTAGAAAATCAAAATGGCGTTGAAAGTCCATCAATTCAATTTTTACAACTCCTGTACACTGAATATACGTATAATTTGACTAACTGGGGGTCAAACCTCAACTTTTTCATATCAAAATATGCCTTGTAAAGTGGAAACCAATTACGAGTCAAAGACACAAGATTAACAAGAGAAAGCATACTTGACCGTTCTTCTTATCTGTTGCTAGAGGCCTTTTTGCGGCGATAGTAGGTTTTTCAGGCTGCAAAGACAAATGGAGACTAATTTAACAGCTGCACAATAGAAGTTAACAAGAATAAAGAAAAGATAAATAGTGACACCTACTTCATCAGACTCTGAATCTGACTCGGATTCTGAGCTATCACTAGATTCCTCTTTCTTAGGAGCAGTAGCCTTGGCAGGCTGTACTGTTTTAGCATTCTTATCCTGGAGGCAGATTGAAAATATAGCCTGTATTAGAAAGTGAATTTTAAGTATGAAATCTCTTAACAACCTTTGTAGTAAGGTGACTACCTCATCCTCAGACTCAGAATCACTTTCAGAATCAGAACTGTCGGTCGATTCTTCCTTTTTCTTGGCTGCTACTGGAGCCTTAGCTGGCACTTCCTGCAGATATCATTCATGTCAGGACTACAACTGACAACCTTTTTTTTGTAAACAAACAACTATCAGAAGTGATCAAATCAAGCGACAAGTGCAGCATGCGAATGCACGTGAATTACCTCATCTGATTCATCATCAGAATCGCTGTCAGAGCTATCAGACTCTTGGGTCTTCTTTTGTGCAGAGGCAACTGGTGCCTTCTTAAGCTGAGCAGCAGTCTTCTGAAAAGCAAAAAAGTGCAACATGTCAGTGAAAAAAGGCAAAAGTAAATTTAGGTGAGCTTGATTGATCAGCAACTGCAGAGATATTCCAGACAGTGGTGTCTGATTGTTGTACAGGGTTCTAATATTACATGTCTTCCTTCTTTTTATTGGAACATATAGAACTTACAATGGTCTACTTTTACTGAGAAATGTGACATTAATGTTCTCTCTTTGTCTAGAAGGGATCTCAGGACATTTCATAGTTAAAACGGTATTACTTCATTTATGTGTTACTTGTGAACCACCATTTATCTCCTCTCGGATGTGTATATTTTTAAAACATGGAACATAACAAATACAGTACTTGGGAACAAATTTGTATTTTCATACCCAGCTGAGAAACAGCGTTGAAGAAATTTGTATTTTGATACATAAAGGACAATGGTGCACAAAAGCACATAATTCATACACAATAAGCTCACGAACAAAGGTAGGTTCAGAAGCATGAGTAAGATAATCATTCAAGATTCACATTTGGAGATAAATTAGTAATCAAAATACTTACTTCGTCCTCANCGCCGCGGCGCTGCTGGGCTCGGCTGTGGCGGTGGCGTGTGCGCTGACCCGCGAGAGGAGGCGGGGCGGTGAAGACACGCCAGCGGACACGACGGCGAGCGGCAGCGAAGCGGCGCTGACGGCCTCCATCTGGAGCAAGGACGCGGATTTCTCGTTCGGCGACATCCTGGCGGCGACGGAGCACTTCAGCGAGGCCTACTGCATCGGCAGGGGCAGCTTCGGGAGCGTGTACCGCGCCGACCTCCCCGGCGGGCGCCGCCTCGCCGTGAAGCGGCTGTACGCGTCGGAGGCCGGCGGCGCGTGCGGGGACGCCAGCGAGAAGAGCTTCCAGAACGAGGTCCGGGCGCTGACGCGCGTCCGGCACCGCAACGTCGTGAGGCTGCACGGGTTCTGCGCCATGGGCGGGCACATGTACCTGGCGTACGAGCTCGTGGAGCGGGGCAGCCTCGGGAAGGTGCTGTACGGCGGCGGGCGGAGCGGCGAGCGGTTCGGCTGGGCGGCGCGGGTGCGCGCGGTGGGCGGGCTCGCGCACGCGCTGGCGTACCTCCACCACGACTGCTCGCCGCCGATGGTCCACCGCGACGTGACCGTCAACAACGTGCTGCTGGGACCGGACTTCGAGCCCCGGGTGTCGGACTTCGGCACGGCGAGGTTCCTCGCCCCCGGCCGCTCCGGCTGCTCCAGCGTCGCCGGCTCCTACGGCTACATGGCGCCAGGTAAGGACACTGCATTGGCCATGACCGCATAGTACCAGTACACTACATTCCGCATGTGCAATGTTGTCAGTTGCTCACATGGGCATGATGTTGCTGGGACGCAGAGCTGGCGTACTTGAGGGTGACGACCAAGTGCGACGTGTACAGCTTCGGGGTGGTGGCGATGGAGATCCTGATGGGCAAGTACCCGGGCGAGCTCATCAGCTGGCTGCACTCGCGGCTCCCCGACCCCGAGGAGCAGCAGAGCTGGGGGTCGCTGCTGCTGAAGGACGCGGTGGATCAGAGGTTGGAGCCTCCCGCGGGGGAGGAGGCCGGGCAGGTGGTGTTCGCGTTCGTGGTGGCGCTTTCGTGCGTGCTCGAGGACCCCGACGCCCGGCCGACCATGCGGAACGTCGCGCAGGCGCTCTCGGCGCGGAGGCTGCCGGTGCTGGACAGGCCGTTCGCCGCGATCAGGGTCGGCGACCTGGCCGCATTTTGTACATAAAGAAGCAGGGCCCTCTTGTTTGCGTGCCTGTGGATTTTATGTCCAGAGGCGCCATTTACTCGGCTTGTACAGTGTGCTTGCAGCTAGATTAGCAGATTGGTTACTCTGATATATTGTAAATCCAGAGGCGCCATTTACTCGACTTGTTCAGTGTGCTTGCAGGTAGACTGGCAGATTGGTTACTCGGATATATTGTATAGGAAAACTCGTAGCTCTGTTCCATGGAGAAAAAAAATCTTGGTGTAATATGATGATCTCCCAACGAAGTCGATTATCACGGCTCATTGTACGATTACATTGAACTTCACCAAGTCAACAAAAAAAACACCCGACCAGCTACTCGTTATAAAATGCATTGCACAAGTACCGTGACAAAACATGTCTTTCATAACTTCAAATGCGTCAAAATTGCAAAGCAAGCAGCAAGGCTACAAATAGGAGAGGATATAACATAAAATTTCAGGGTGCACTATAAAAGGTGTCCGCATTTCACTGTAGTCGTACGCCGAAGCTCGATCTTCACTCATCATCACCAAATGTCGTCTTCTTTCCTGGAAAATTTGGAACATGTAACAGCAGTTACAAATCATGCGGATCCAACAAACACAGTCCAAAGAGTCTGATACTGACAGCAGGTACAAAGCAGGCTGCCCAAACAATTTTGAATGCAAACAATTTTGAACTGTGATGTAACAGTAGAGTATACCTGTACTAGCTGTACCAGCGTTCTGCCTGAACGGTGTGCCCCGGCCTCCACGGCCTCTGTCACCCCTTCCAAATCCACGACCACGTCCTCCATCACGTCCACGACCACCGCCTCGGCCCCTGTCACTCCTCCCTCCTCTTCCACTGAAATTTCCACGCCCACCACTGAAGCCACCACCATCTCTGTTGTTGTCTCTAGGCTTCGCCTCATCGACGTACAAGCTGAAGCCACCAAGGTCAGTTCCACTCAGCTCATATGCTTTATTCAAGGAATCCGGGTCATTGAAGTCCATGTATGCCATCCTGCAAAACCAAGCAGAGCCTCTTGTCGAAGACTAGAATGCAGTTTGTGCAGATAATAGCTTTTTAAAATATACATGTAATAGCCTCTGACAGTTCCTCCCAAATCTTATGCCCCAAAATAGGGCCTTAATCCACGAGTAAATCACTGATGGGTGAAGAGCCAACTAACCCTTTGATTGCACCAGTTTCATAATCCTTCGGAATTGAAATCCGAGTAATCTTTCCACAAGAGCCAAAATGTTCTTGAAGAGCACTACGGATCTGGCGAAGAAATAACATCAGATGTAATACAAATATAAATTGTTCCAGAAAAGGGAAACACAATGATAACAAGAAAATTCATATTACCTGATCCTCTCCACTAGATGTGTCAAAACCTTTTATAAATACAGTGTTGCCTGACCTTGGAGCAGATTTGAAAGAACTGTTGTCCCTCCTAAGTAATACACAAAACTCAGGCCACATTGATACAAATGATCGGTAATAATGAAGGAAAAGCATTTCCGATAAGAGAAACACCAAAGATAATGAGATAGGGAATCACCCGCTGCCAGGAGTGTATGCGCCCCTCTCTTGGGCCACGTCCAGCCTGACAGGCCGGCCCATAAGGTCATGACCATGAAATTCAAGTGCCTAAAATGAGAATAAAGAGTTCATTAAAAGATTCTTCCATCAATGCAGTGAGTGTAACCAGTTGGCATCAAGTTGAACCTGACAGCCCTTGGGTGTAACATTAGAGCTAAGCTGCATTGGGTAACAAAATAGAAGCGGATTATTCACCTTCTGAGCAGCTTCAACCGTAGCGAATTCAACATGACCATAGCCCTTGAAGCTCCCATCTTCAAAAGTAGACAAACGAATATCTGCAACCTCACCAGCCTCCTCAAAAAATTGCTTACTACAGGATGTGAAAAATAGATGTTGGTGGCAACACTTTTTTTAAAAAAAATAAACAGAGAAATGACACACTTAATATACTTACACTTGTTCACGCTCTACACTGTAGGATAAATTCCCAACAAAAATCGTCTTTGACCCAGTAGCCTGACTTTGGTTTTTGGCAGGAGTTTTGGGCTGCAAGAAATAAGACACTTATCAAACATGCAGTCAACCTGCAGTAACAAAATTAAAGAATGGTTTAGATGGTAGAAATACCTCATTCTGTGCCGACTTTGTCTTGGGAGTTTTAGCCTGTTTGACACTTTCATCATCAGAGCTTTCATCCGAACTTTCATCATCTTCACTGCTGCTTTCTTTCTTTGCAACCTTAGTTGCAGGCTTTGCAGCACCAGAAGGTGTAGAGTTCTGCAGATACAAGAAACAGTAAACAGATGAAACAAAATCCATAAAAGTAGTGCTAGCTGCAGTGGACAAAAAGAAACAGTACCTTAGACTTCTTTTGAGGTGGCTCGTCTTCACTTTCATCAGAACTTTCATCAGAACTATCAGATTCGCTGGGCTAAAGAGAGAAATAGTTTGTATCAAGTCACAAAAATATAATATGTATAGCAAGAAAATTGAAAGTACTCTCCTAGGTGCATTGTGACATGAAAGCCTTCAAAAGTATATTTTTTGCATTTAATCTAAGCTATAATATAATGTCAGCTGCTAGAAAATCAAAATGGCGTTGAAAGTCCATCAATTCAATTTTTACAACTCCTGTACACTGAATATACGTATAATTTGACTAACTGGGGGCCAAACCTCAACTTTTTCAAATCAAAATATGCCTTGTAAAGTGGAAACAAATTACGAGTCAAAGACACAAGATTAACAAGAGAAAGCATACTTGACCGTTCTTCTTATCTGTTGCTAGAGGCCTTTTTGCGGCGATAGTAGGTTTTTCAGGCTGCAAAGACAATGGAGACTAATTTAACAGCTGCACAATAGAAGTTAACAAGAATAAAGAAAAGATAAATAGTGACACCTACTTCATCAGACTCTGAATCTGACTCGGATTCTGAGCTATCACTAGATTCCTCTTTCTTAGGAGCAGCAGCCTTGGCAGGCTGTACTGTTTTAGCATTCTTATCCTGTAGGCAGATTGAAAATATTGCCTGTATTAGAAAGTGAATTTTAAGTATGAAATCTCTTAACAACCTTTGTAGTAAGGTGACTACCTCATCCTCAGACTCAGAATCACTTTCAGAATCAGAACTGTCGGTCGATTCTTCCTTTTTCTTGGCTGCTACTGGAGCCTTAGCTGGCACTTCCTGCAGATATCATTCATGTCAGGACTACAACTGACAACCTTTTTTTGTAAACAAACAACTATCAGAAGTGATCAAATCAAGCGACAAGTGCAGCATGCGAATGCACGTGAATTACCTCATCTGATTCATCATCAGAATCGCTGTCAGAGCTATCAGACTCTTGGGTCTTCTTTTGTGCAGAGGCAACTGGTGCCTTCTTAAGCTGAGCAGCAGGCTTCTGAAAAGCAAAAAAGTGCAACATGTCAGTGAAAAAAGGCAAAAGTAAATTTAGGTGAGCTTGATTGATCAGCAACTGCAGAGATATTCCAGACAGTGGTGTCTGATTGTTGTACAGGGTTCTAATATTACATGTCTTCCTTCTTTTTATTGGAACATATAGAACTTACAATGGTCTATTTTTACTGAGAAATGTGACCTTAATGTTCTCTCTTTGTCTAGAAGGGATCTCAGGACATTTCATAGTTAAAACGGTATTACTTCATTGATGTGTTACTTGTGAACCACCATTTATCTCCTCTAGGATGTGTATATTTTTAAAACATGGAACATAACAAATACAGTACTTGGGACAAAATTTGTATTTTCATACCCAGCTGAGAAACAGCGTTGAAGAAAGTTGTATTTTGATACATAAAGGACAATGGTGCACAAAAGCACATAATTCATACACAATAAGCTCACGAACAAAGGTAGGTTCAGAAGCAAGAGTAAGATAATCATTCAAGATTCACATTTGGAGATAAATTAGTAAACAAAATACTTACTTCGTCCTCGNTCCGATTCTTCGTCCGAGCTGCTGTCAGAGCTGCTGCTGTCAGACTTAACCTTTTTGGAACCATTACTAACAACAGCAACAGGCTTCTTTGTAGTGGCAGTGGGCTTCTTTGCNAGGTTCCTCATCAGAGCTGCTATCATCACTGTCACTGCTGTCATCACTGCTGCTACTAGCCACAGGTTTCTTTGCGAGGACAGTGGGCTTCTTTGCAGGTTCCTCATCAGAANCTGCTATCATCACTGTCACTGCTGTCATCACTGCTGCTACTAGCCACAGTTTTCTTTGCGAGGACAGTGGGCTTCTTTGCAGGTTCCTCATCAGAACTGCTATCATCACTGTCGCTGCTGCTACTAGCGGCAGCTTGGGGTTTATTTGAAGCAGCAACTGGCTTTTTTGAAGGTTCCTTAATTGAACAAAAAAATCAATATGGATAATGTTGGTGAGAAAGGACCCAAAACGAAGTGGATAATGCTTACATCATCTGAGGAGCTCTCATCGCTGCTATCATCACTGGACTCCTGTTTAGCAGGTTCCGTACCTTTCTTAGATTGAATAACATTCTTT
>JAZFNS010007549.1:37882-49646 GCA_037127165.1 Alloteropsis angusta | reverse complement strand
TATAACAAAATAAATAGTATTTTCATAAATTTTTTGAATAAGACGAATAGTCAAAGATTGGCACGAAAATCAGTAAATGCTTATATTTTAGGACAGAGGTAGTATATACAAAGTTTGCAAACTTTGTAAAATTTCGGGGAACTAAACACCTCCTGAATACTGATGTCGGACTTGTCTTCCTCTCTGTCGTCTTCGGAGCACGGACCACTGTGAGAATTCACCGGCAACTGGGCCCATTCCTACTGTAACAACTATTCCCTCCGTCCACGTCCACTAAAAAATGTATTCTTGTTTCCTAAAAAGTTTAGAATTTTAAGTTTGACCAATTGTAGATTAAAAATATTAATATTTATAATATAAAGTTTTTATTAGAATGAAATATATTTTAATAATAATTTTATCTAACGCTAAAAATATGAATACATTTTTTCTAAAAATTTGATCAAACATGAGCTGCACGCAACCCATAGTCGCATTCTTTTGTGGACAGAAAAAGTAACAAATTAGTACTATTGTTCAAAATAAATAATCCTAATCGTCTCTAACTTTTTGTTGAAAACAAAGGCCGAACTAATCCTTCCACCATGAAACGGATGGATCATGGATCGCATGGGAGTGCGACGGCGGGTCCCGCGAACATACGAGCAATACTAGCGTCATGTATTTGTTTTTCGAGGCCTCTGTTTTTCCCCTTCCTGGTGCTCCACAATGATTGAAAGCGAAAGCGGGATGGATTTGTTGTCTGCTGACACCACCACGTTTGGCTTTGACCTTTGACAGTGCTATGCTGTGGCCGATCTCGCATGGTTCCAGAGAAAACCACAGCATATGTGGAGCGCCTCACGACCACTCGAATAATTTTCTTTCGGAAGAACCAGTCTAGCTCAAGGTTTTTGAAGCGTGGTGGACAGGTGGAGGCGGCACTAGCAGGTGACAGTTTTGGAACATCCCTCTCAGCACTTTTTCTCGTTCCTTCGCCGCAATAACACGCAGAGGCGAACTTAAAAGAGACAAGGCAGAAGAGCTCAGCAATCCCGTTGGAATATGCAAAGGATTTGTTTCATATATACTATACCTAACACACTAACATCAAACCGTAGGATACGAGGTTAAAGAAAACCTAATGGTTGGCAATGTTCTTGTCNTTGACTATCTCGACTCAAGAATCCACTTTTTTTCTTAAAATAAAATATATCCTGTAGTTGTTNTACAATGCTACAAAATTTGGCAACTTTTAATCAACGATCTCATTTCGTGGCAGAGCTTATTCGTACTTGTACTAGCTGCGTGCACTTTCAGTGGGACACTCGCCAGTGAGAGACACAACACAACGCAACACAAGACTCCAGATCCGAATGGGGGCAACTTTGCGTACTGGTACTTCGACAACACTCTATCACTGACATTTCAGTCCCACACTATAAAGGCCCACTGGTCAGTGATAGCCGTTTCTCCCGCAAGGCCCTCGTCCTTATCCCCAATCCGCACCGGCAGCTCCCCCATCCCATCCGTCCCCATCTGATCTTCCCGTCGGCGTAGGTCCCCCCACCGCCTGCCCTCCGCTCGCCGTCGCGAGGCCGAGCAGCCAGTAGCCGCAGGAGTAGGTGCTCCGCGCCCCGCCCTCCAACACCCAAAAGGCAGCGCCGCCTCCCCTCTTCGCACGCGAGGTGTTCGACGGATAGCCGCACGGGAGGAGGAGTTAGAAGTGGGAACCGCCCATGTCGAGCGGCGCTGACGGATCGACGCCCGGCCCGGCCCTCGACCCAGGGCCGGGCCCTGAGCTGGACTGTCAGCCGCCCTTGCCGCAGGCTCCGGCTCCGGCTCCGGCTCCGGCTCCGGCACAAGCGCCGGCGCCGCAGCAGGAGGTAGTGGCGTTGCAGACGGAGGCGCCGGCGCCGGCGCCGGCGGTCACCATCGTGATCTCGCGGCCAGGGGAGGAGGTTCAGGCGCCCGATGCAAAGGGCGTCTCCCCGGCGTCCTCCCCGCAGGCCGGAGGCGGCTTGGCCACGGCCGCCTCGGTGTCGGTGACCGCTGCGGTCGCCGCGAAGGAGGCCGACCTGGCGAGGTCTGACAGCTTCGATGACTACGAGCAATGCAGGTAGACCGTCGTTGTGTGTTTAGCTTTGCCCAGGCTCGATCATTTTGTTGAGTCGCGAATCGGGAATCGGGCGGGGGCGTGTTTGCTTTGAAGTGTTCCGATTTCGTATGTTGGCCTCTTTGGATTTAGCTAGCAGTTGTGCGTTCTATCCATCCATGAATTACCTGCGATGGCATTTGGTGATCCCTGTGTTTAGGCGCTGCTTGCTCTTGCTAGAAGTAAGTAATTATAGGTGTATGAAGGAACTTCTTTTTTGCTTCTGTTATGTAATGATTCATTCTTAGAGTGGCACTAGCACACAATTATGTCAATGAGACCTGTCATTTTTATAGGCTGGCTTTTCTTACTCTGATAACACCAAAGGATTTTTGGCTGTAGTGCGGATAAATGTAGTTCATCACTTGTCACATACTAGGTTTAAGTCTTTGGACATGCCAATTGACTATTTACTTGTGTCTTTGTTAGTATCAACCTTCCCAGTGCATTTGATATGTGCTGATTTAGTTAAAGTGCTAAATTGCTAATTCTCATGAATCTCAAACATTTGTTTAATTAGGCTTGTATGGAGTACAAAATGGTCTACAAAGATTCGCTGGCAGTTATGTATGTTATCTTAGGGTCTTGAAGGTATTTGAGCTTTATTCTAGGGAAGGTAGGTTATGCTTCCCGATGCAGTTGGTTGACCTTGAATGTAGAAGCAAAGGGTATTTGGAATGAAAGGTTTGAGTCTACATCAACTTTATGCTCAAGCTTGCAGGTTGTAAGATTTTTTTATGTACAGTACTATTATAGATTAGGACACCATGGATTCAATAAATATATAGAGCGTTTAGTTCTTGGCTATTAAGGGCTAACTAGCAGCTAGGAGGCTGCAGGTGAAAAATAATATGAGGAAACATGCTGTAAAGTGATAGTCGACATCTGGCTGAACATTTCGCGTCCCAAATGTGCTGTAAGCATGGACTGCACACCATTGCTTTCGTCGTCTATTGATGTTCTTGTGGGATCTTTTGACTATACTCGATACTAGTAATACCAAATCCATTCTGTTTCGCATGGTCAAATCATCCTGGCTCTTTACTTAACATTTTTAATTATTCATGGAAACACTGTGTTTAGGTGATTTTGTTCCCAGTATAGCCACCAGGAACCAATTTTTGTTAGGTGTGCTAAGGGAGTTTGCGCTTTGGGTATCCCAGTTAAGGTACCTGAGGAGCAAGTTGTTACCCTTGTTTACAGGAAGAATCTACAATGCAGTGGTCTTGGTGGTTTTGTTTACTTATGGTGGCATAGTGTTGATCCATGGAGCTATATTTTGTGTTCTGTGTTAAATTAATAATGTGGCATTTCTGAAAACATCTTTACTGCCGGACTTGCAGTGCCATCTGATCATTAGGTCCAGTCATGTAAAACACACATCTGGAGGCCCTTCTTTGTTACATACTGGCATTTGCTTTTCCTTCGAAATCTATATGCTCCTGACTCTTTTGCTGGTATTACATTTTTCTTCCTGGAGGATTAATATTTTTTTTCACTTCTGCAGAGTTTGTCAGCAGAAGACTGAAGAACCCCTGGTAGATCTTGGATGCAGATGTCGTGGCGATCTTGCTAAATCACACCGCACATGCATTGATGTTTGGTTTCGAACTAGAGGTTCAAACAAGTGTGAGATATGCCAGTAAGTATTCCTACGTAGAGTGTTCTTAACCGTTGCTTCAGGTTACTTTGCCGAGCTGATTTTCCTTACTATACAGGCAGGTGGCTGTCAATATACCCCCGCCAGAGACGCAAACAAGTGTATGTTTTCTACTTTGTTCTTTATATCTTTCAATATGTATTGGGCCATTTAGAGAATGTATGGTTCCTAGAATCCTAGTTCATGTCTATCCATTATCGTTATGCTCTAATTAAGAAACTGATCTGTGTTTATGTTTAGCCAAGTTAAAGTACATGTTGTAAGTTTTTATCTGTCTGTAGTCTTAAGAACACCTCATTAAGCATAGAAACTTCTATTGTCTTTGTTCTGGAAGACCTCTGTCCCGCAATTACATAATTGAGGCCATCCTGAAATTTGAGGAGTCACAGTATTGATAAAAGTAGAAGTCGAATTCCTCTTTCTAGTTGTGAAATTTACTTGTTTTCATTCAACAGACAAGTTATTGGGTTTGGAGGGTTGATTCGACTTATGGAAGGGGACGAGGAGGACGTGAAAGGGTATTTTTATGACTGTGGATACGATAAATAAGAAACAAATGCACTAATTTGACTTTCTGTCTGCAAAAATGAATTATTAATCATGTAACCATGTTCAAATTTTCAAAGTTTTTGAACCTGTGCATTTCATTCTGCTTCAATATTTTATTTTCTTTTTCTTCATGTGTGTAGGGATGGTTTAGCCCACTTTGGGTTGCATTTGCAATTCTGATTGGCGGTCTCTTATTGGACGTGCTGATATCTGTTTCCCTTGGTGTTTCCGCACTTCCGGTCAACATAATAATTGGTATGGAATGATAATTTTGCTTTACCGCATTCCAATATCGTTAACGGTTCTGTTATTATTTACCTTTCATTGAACTCAAAAAAGAGATAGAGGGGGTCTTCATGGGAATTGATGATTATTTATTCTCTTGATTTATAAGAAAAATGTCCAACGTAGCTTAAGCAAAATAGGAGCATGATTACACTTGTTTCATTTAAAAACTAAGTTACAATACTCTTTTCTAGCATCATTTCATGAAAATGTGCAACCTATTAAACTTTATTTTTCAGTTTGTCTTAATCTTGAAGCCTTAGGCTCAGCCTTAGGATCTAACAAGAAAACTACAGAGTTTCAGGGGAAGACAATTGACTCAGAATTTATGAACTCCTGGACTATGGGCTTGAAATAATCATTTCTATTTTTTCTTTGAGAAGTGAATGATAGATAATGTTATGTAGTATGTAGCAGCAAACTCAAAATTGACAGTTAGAAATTATGGTAGATCAAGTGCCACCTGTGACTGCAATGTCTTCGTGAGATATATCCAATTAGGTTCATCGGCAATCCATATGTTTGTTGTGCTTTATACTTTTGATTCTATGAATAGCAAGACAGCCCGCAAGCATATTCTGGTTTGATCTATTATCTTGCTGTCACTTGTGCATTGGTTCCCTTGAAGATGGCTCTGCATACTGGATGTTGTCCGTTTTGTCACCTACTCACTTCATTTACCCGATGTTTGCAGGCGTTCTTATTGTTCTTGGCTTGGGCACCGCCCTTCGTCTAGCTCTTGAGTGCTGTCAGGAATGGGGCTCGAGGAGGAACGTGAGCAACATGCCAAGGCTGGAGAACATATCGCCGACTGGGTACCATCCTGCAGTAGTATGATTATGGGAGCTGTAAATAGCGTAGGAACATCTAAGCTCGTGCTGGCTTTTGGATTCACGTCGTGATTAGCTTTAGCTCACGTGTTGCTCGTTGAAGTCGAGCTCAGATTCAAAGCTTCTTGATTACGATCGGGTCGTGCAGTGTTTATGGGCAAGTGTTGATGCCAAATTGTTCGCCCGCAATGGATGCCGCCTGGTTATTCATCCAGCAAAGCAGCGTTAGGGTTCTGCCCCATTATTTGTTCTGATGACTGCAATGGTTGTGAAGGCTGGCTGTGGATATAGTAGGTTTTGCCGTGGTATGCATTGCCTCTAAACTCTTCCAGTACAGTAATAGCGTTTGAGCACTAAACTGGGTTGGGTACATCACTCGTAGCTACGGTGCTGATACATTAGGTCCCTTTAGGCAGAACTCTCTGAACAGCTCTAGCTTCAGATTCACCGTTTTTTCTGCCAAACACTCTGTTTTAAAACAGCTCCCCCTGAGAAGCACCTATTCAGCTGTAAAAACAGATATCACTGGAATGGTGGAGCTGAAAAAAGCAGCTTACCTTGTTTTCTAGTTATTAACTGTCTCTAAAATTACTAGGTTGTCACTGACAACTTATTTTGCCGAACATTTTTCTAAACGGCTTCAGCTCTACTAGAAAAATTGTTCCATCGTAAGAGTCGGAGAAGCCGGAGCCCTACCAAACAGGCACTTCTACGGATAGTAGTTTCACATGCCTAGGAATTTCACATTTCCTTTCTAAATTCTCTTTTTCTACAACCCTCTAGCAAACCTTATTCGCAATCTCGTACTGTTGGATGGAGACACGTGGAACATCCTAATAGCCTGTTCTTATAGATTTTTTAGGGAAGCCTGTTCTTTTCGAGGAACTTCTGGGTCTGTAATCTGTGGGGGTTTTTTTTAGCAACTGGAACTGGAATATGTGGATGAGAGCGCTGCTGCAACCAAAGCGCATTGCACTTTCAGTCTTTCAGCCTGGTCCACCAACACCGCCACGGCCCATGGCCATGAGCATTCCTATCACTTTCGGTCTTTCAGCGCGGTCCACCAACACCGCCACGGCCCATGGCCATGAGCATTCGTGTAGCCTACCAACCGCATCACCGGCGGGCACATCGCCCAGCGCCGTGGAAACCGCAGACGAAGAGGGCAAGGAAAGGAAGCCTACACGCCCCAATCTTGCGTCTCGCCGGCCGCCGCCACCGTCCCCGCCATGATCAGCATCCTCGCGCAGGTATCCAGCCTAATCCCATCAAGCGTCGTCAAATCGACGGGATCCCGTTTAACTGTTGTGGCTGATTCGGTTCGTTTTCTGTGGATTGGGGGTCTGGATCTGCGCGCAGGAGCGCCTCCTAGGGTTCGCCCTGGGCTCCATCTCTATGGGCGGCTTCGTCCTCCACCAGCGCCGCGCCATCTACCGATCCGTCGCCGAAGCCGACGGGTCGCCCTACTCCTATTACCAGGTCGGCATCTGGTTTGCTTCCTCCGAGCCTCGACCCATTAGAAATTCATGATTTTTTGTTTATGCCGTGACCTTTTTACCGCCAGTAGCATGGCAACAGACAGGCTATACTCTCACAGGCTCCATGGAGTTAGTTTTAGGTGTTTAGTTTGAAGAATCATCTTGGTTTTTTCCTATGATATTAGCGCAATGAAACTAGTCCTTCACTAAAGGAAGTGGTTTGGTGCAGCCATTAGGATCAGATATTGGAGATGGTTCCGCTTCCACACTAAAGTAGAAAGGCAGACATTGCAATCCCAGTATCTCTATTCATTTTTATACATTGTGTTCTGATTGGAAAAAAAAATCCAAAGTTCCTTACGTCTAAGTACTTTTAATATGCTATTGATGTTGTAATAATTGGCATTATTTTTCTCAGAGAAATTAAGGGTCAAAGTATGCTTAATCCAAATGAAATAGACAGAGTAGTAGCATAGGCCTCAGGAATTTGGGAAGCAAGGAAAGACTGAAATTTGCAAATCTTTTATTCCCTCCTGAGTTTAGCTCAGTGCTGCCTGGATCAATGTTTCTGTTGCTGCTTTACTATAAAGAATTAGAATTTTGTGAAATTGTTAGAAACCTCCATGTTAGAAAATATCAAATTCTGTTTCTGAAACTCTTAGCACTTGAGGGATTAGTGTCTGTATATGTTCCGAAACCAATAACATGACATGATACAAAAGCAAAACCTCAACAGAGCGTTTCTGAATTTCTGTTTAAACACTGCTATGTATTTTACATGGTCTCTTTAGTATTAAATGGTTATCCCATGTAATATGTGTTTATCTAAGGAGGATCCATTGTGAGTTATTCAAATTCAACATGTGTTACCTTTTCAAAGAAATGATGGTGCTTTTTTATTGCAAAACTCATAGCAAAGTCAGTGAGCAAATGAGTTGCTAATATCACACATGTGACATTGAGCATGTTCCATAGGAAAAATAGTATTGCGTAGTCATGAGAGTTGTGTCTTTGAACTCTCTTTCAAATTGAAGTCATAGCAGAAACAGTATGAGAATCTAAAGCTGGGTGTTTTTATGGGGATAATGGATAGCCATTTCTTGAGCAGTAAGATATATTGTTCTCTTTCATGGACCTCAGCAGCTGTGGCAACAAATAATGATTGTTATCTTCCAAGCTTTTACCGAATCTTGCTGGTTACCTGTATCAGTTTTCTATCTCATGATGAAGCTATCCTCACTGCCTCAATCTTTCCTGTTGCACAGCCTGGTGAAATCACCAGTAGAAGAAGTTCAACTGAACTAGCTCATGTATGGAACAAGGCGGTGGACGAGACTCTTGGGCGACTTGTTGTATACCTTAGCTCTCGTGGGTGGTGATTCAGGCACCATGTCGAACATGACAAGTGAGGAAGTGCACAGGGCGGAGTGTGACTCTGTTTTCGTACCAATGTGCTCAAACCCCACAAATGCACTTGACATTTCTCTGTACCCAGAGTTGAACGTCTTTTGTTTTAAAAGGTTCTCCAGTGACCTATTTATTGCGAACAAGTTGATTTTGCTACACATTGTTCCCCAACCAAGGATCTAGATGTAACTGCAGGGTGAACTGAATGCAGACCTGTAAAAGTGATGTTTGCTCATACTATTATAAATGTACAATATTTATCATCGATTACCAGTATAATATAACCTTCATTACCAATTCAGGGTTTTCCCCATGAATGTAGCTCCAATTTCAGTATGATTGTTAGCTACATAGGTCTGAACCTGCAGAAACTGGATAGGTTCATTGCCAATAGAACCTGGCAGTAAACTGAACCTGCAGCTGAAAACAACTAAATGAATAGTTGACATGTCAATAGCTAAAGAATATATTTTACAGCTTTTCCAGCCGGTTACTTATCCATTCCCCCAATACCAAAAAAAAACAAACATTTCGGTAGCAGAGGTGCTTCAGCAGATTACCAATCAACAATACCAAAATATTTTTGGTGATTACCAAAACATACCTCTCTTACTCAAATAGAGGGATTCCTCCCAGTACCTTACCATTAAAGTTGTTTTGGTAACCTACTGCAACATTGGTTACCAAAAACACAATGAGCTAGGTAAGGAGGTATGATATTTTGGTAATCTGCTGGAGATGCTTTTCCCTAGAAGACAAACAACCTGCGATTTAGTTCTTGGTGCCATTCTTTAAACTCTCGGTAACTCTGCGGACAAGAAACCTATGTCAATGTAACCATGAACCATCACGTGTGATCATTTGTCAATGTTACACCTGTGATCATTTATCAATGTTTGTAAAATATGCATTTGATTTTTTTAGA
Organism: Alloteropsis angusta; assembly: GCA_037127165.1. Lineage (NCBI taxonomy): Eukaryota > Viridiplantae > Streptophyta > Magnoliopsida > Poales > Poaceae > Alloteropsis > Alloteropsis angusta. The sequence continues at coordinate 40,378 of JAZFNS010007549.1, read as the reverse complement.
GAACATGCTCGGCAAAGACAGCAAGCAGATAGACCAAGAGGACATACACAAAAGAAGAGAAAGGAGGACACGTACAAAAGATGCATTTGGTTCTAAGATATGAGATCCATATTTAGACATCACAGCTATTGAATTTGGGAATTTAAATTTCTGAAATCAAAAGTTGAGCTTCGAATTTGAAGATGATATTTAAAATGACTGAAATCAAAACTTTAAATAGTTCGACTTTGACTTATAATTTGGAACGGGATGAGTATTGATTAGGTACCTATTAGTAGGTTGGTGTTTTCCACTGCTAATAGATAGTTGATTTTGTAACACCCTATAACTAGCTACTAGACTAATAATCGGCACACCAATTTGTATCTACCTGCTAATTTTAGATGCTAACTAGTACTTTCTAAAGATCCAAACAACCCCTAAATAGAAGATCCGTGTTTAAGCTGCAGCATAATCATTTATGTCCCATCCTATTACAGCCCGTGAAAGCGAGGGTGCGTGTCTTGCTGAAGTATTCGCGCTGGCATTATTGTTCAAACCACGCTTAAACCTGACTTGACTTCGAAGCGTAAGCAATGGAAAGCGCAGGCTTCCATTTTCCGCCTCTCTGGGCCCAAACGAACTCCACGACGCGTCCAAATTTACACAAGCAGTGGCACATTACCGGCCCAACTCTCTGGGCCCATGCAAATCTACGGAATAGTACACTACACACACGCACACTACGCGTTCGACTTTGGCGCGCCCGCGTCCGCGCCAGCGCCAGCGCCAGCGCCACCGCGCGCCGCCGCCACCCGGCGCCGCACCACGGCGTACGCCACGCCGACGGCCACTAGCGCTGCCGCCGCGGCGCCGACGAACACGCCGGCCAAAGCGTGGCGCCGTGCTGTCCTGACGGGTGCCACGCCGCCCTCCTCCTGGTCGGCCCTCGCCACGCTCGCCGAAGCTCCTCTGACCGCGGACTCACTCAGCTGCTGCTGCTGCTGCTGCCCGCGCGGTGCGAGCGCTGGCGCTGCCGCGACGCCGTGCGCTCGCCGGGCGCGCGCACTGGGGTGGAAGAAGTCGTACGCGGCCGGCGAGAGCGCGAGCGGGCTCTCGAAGGGGAGCCCGTGCGGGTGCGCCGCCGTGGGCCTCTGATCCTCGGCCTGCCCGAGGGGTAGGAGCAGGAGAGCGATCGCAGCCGCCGCCACGGCCATTGCCGTGACCCGTCCCATGGTTTGAGTTGGGCCTTGATTTTTTGAGCTGGAGCTTGCTGTTCTTGATCACATTAGTGTTGCAGGTGAGTGTGTGAGCTTGAATTGTTTGTTCTTATATAGAGGGCGTAGGAGTAAGCAAGCAAAGGTACGGTGTGTGAGGCTTTGCTTCTACTGCAATTCTTGTAGTGGCAAGCGAAAGGGGAGCAGAATGATGGGGAGGTGTGGAGAGATGGAATGATGCTGTGCTGCCAGAGCTTTAGCTCCAGGTGCAGGAGATATCCATGGATGGGTGAGACTGAGAGCGAACACATCCTTAATCAATCTTGGTTATTCAGCTTCAGCCTCCTAAAACAAATCTTGTTTATTCAGACTAGTTAGGGGGTCAATCATAGTCACTCCAACATGTGTTTCAGAAACATTGCTAGTTTGTTATTAGTTTAAAACATGCCTTTTAAGCAACTTTTAGTTAGCTTTATGTTCGCTTTCGGGCTTTTAATGATGGAAGCATTCTTTGCAACAGAGGGAGTGAACAGAGGATCCTTTGTAATTCTAGGCCTGCACTTGTTTGGATTGAGTTGAATATCTAATATGTGATTGTATTTATTTTGCTGTAGGATGGTAGATCACGGTAAATCTAGAAGTAATTCTTGATCAGATACCTCAGGAGCTAATGTGAGTATGTGACAACAACCAAATAATCACAGTCAGCGTACAAAATTAGCTGCATCAATGCAGATTAGTCTCTGCAAGTAGGGTGATTTCTTCTTCTATGAAAACACCACCCCTGAATCATGAATCCATCCACACTCCCTCTGCTTTTACCATCCAGGCCCCAATTTGCACTAGATAAACCATCCACGGCCCAGAAAAGCCCAGGCAGCACCTGCAGGGACGCAGCAGCGGGCATGATTTTTTACCTCCCCTCCTTCGCCCACCCCGCCATGCCTGCGGCGCCAACGCCACGCCCCCCGCGCATGATTGCTGCCTGCGCAGGGACAAGGCCGCGCACTGCGCACCGCCGCCTGCCGTGCCGGATCCATCGATTCGGCGAGCGAGCGGCCGCCTGCCGTGCCGGATCCATCGATTCGGCGAGCGAGCGGCCGCCACCGCCGCTGCCGCCGCGAGCAATTGAAGAACAGGCGTGGCGTGCAGCCATGCCCCACGTTCCGTCGCCTTTACTCCATCTTTTCCTCGCAAGGGGGACCGTCCCGAGACATTGCAATGCAGCACACTGAAATGCTGTATCTGCAGAACATGTTATAGTACTAGCAGCCTGCCACTCTTCATAAACACAAAGGTA
>JAZFNS010007549.1:874-16529 GCA_037127165.1 Alloteropsis angusta | reverse complement strand
GCCATTGGGAAGCGTGTCTGTGAGAGGNGAAAACGGTTTTCAATGCGTCAGAATGCGTAAGAGTATGAGGGAAAGTTGCCAATCTAAACAGGGCCTAAATAAAGTACTAACCGGTCACTACTCGCCATACGGCCGGCGATAAAAAGTCCGTGAAGAGATTGTTAGGACGAGCTAACGTGAGGTCCAGCGGTTTGAAAGCCAGCGATCCCGGCCCGTAATGAACCCCGTTGCCGTGGCACAGTCACGCTGGCCTGGTGGCTTAAAGCCACGGCTAATCCTCGCGTCCCATCAAGCCATCATGGTTTTGCTGGCGCGTCGATTAGTATGAGTGTTAAGTCGTGGCCCGTGGGCACACATGTCCGATCAGTAGAGACGAAGCCGATACTGCTGCAGCCCCAGCAGCCAATGGTCCGGGCCTCGACACATGCAGCGCCAGTAGATTGGACACAAGGGAAGAAAGAACGGAACACGCAGCGAGCATCTGTCGCCACCGCTTCTGCTTTTTCCTTTCCTTTGCACGCCTTTAATCGTACATGTGTTTCGCTCTCGCTGGTTTTAATAGATGCCCAGATGGCCAGACAGATGTTCCACGAAGCCCCCCTCGCCCGGGGTCGGGCAGGGCAGGTAGCGAGCCGGAAGTGCGCGCCGCACGGACGCCAAGGACCCCGCGCACGTACGCGCCGTCCCCCCTCTGCGCATATTTGGAGATCAGCGACGCATCGGAGAGCGAAAAAGGGACCAGACCAAATGCCCCAATCGCCTTCGCCTCGGGAATCCTTCGCGGGCACCACAACGCAACTCCACAAGTAATCAAACGTCGCGGGAGCCGAGCTGCCGACATGGCCTCGGCGGCCCGGCCTACCGGGGCATCGGTTTCAGGCCCGAACCAACCGCGCACGCGCGCATCGGTCGCAGCGGCGGCCAGGCGTCGCGCCCGCGCGGATGCGCCCGCCGCGGCGGACACAAGTTTTTTGGGTTTCCGGCAAAGGGCAGCGCGCTCGCGCTGGCCGGAGCGGACACGGGACGCCGGGACATGTGGCTGGTCGGTGGCCACGGCGGACCGCCGACCGATCGATCTGGGCTCCGACGGGGATGTGTGGACTGGCACTTGCGTCGATTGCACCTGCGTCAGCCGTCAGGCGATCGCTGGGGCACCGGCAACTTTTTCGAGAGGGTGGCGATCATGTGCACGCGCGCTGCTCATTCCGTGCCAATCAGTGCACGCTCGACACTGACCCACTTCCAACAGTAAAGCGATTGCTGGAACAACAGGCCCTTTTCTTGTTTGTCAGCGTGGCGAGTGGAGTGGCCCTACCGCTGGATCGTTCATTGCCAGAAGGAGAACGTGCTTGTTACTGTGCGCTCTCTGTGCCGCCACGTTGCGGTGCTTCCGTTCCGTGGGTCCGGAGAGGTCGACAGGGCGATCAGAATGATGATGGTTCGCGCTGGAATCAGCTTTGCTACTACAATCTCTGGGTGCTCAAATTAACCTGATGGGCTTATGGCGTGCCGTCTGCACTTTTCTGTCGGCGCCACGATTTTGTTGTGCTCCAAGATTTTCATCGCACGATTGGATGCCAGGTTCGGATGCAGCGAGCTGCTACTTGGACTAGCTTTCACGTTTCATGAGATGTGTGTGTGCGTGAGAGAGAGAGAGCGCGCGCGCACAGGGGAAGGCAACGATACAGTCTATATTTGATTTGTTTTTTCAGTAATATAGTTGCGTCTCACATATGTCGGCCACTTCGGATCTCGATGTACTTTGCTTTGGTGCAGCCTTTCCGTTGTGCAGCACTCTTGAGGGAATATTTTCATTGTCTAAGAAAGGGCGAAAGGCGCACTAGGGTTTTTGTTTGGTTTCCTGATGGAGTGAAGGAACATGTTCTTCACTCACTCGCAGGACGCCAAAAGAGGAAGGCTGCATTGATTTTATTTTATTTTTTTGAGAAACGGAAGGGTGCGTTGATGAATGATGAGACGGCCCGTCTAATTCTCACAGAAAGAAAAGAAATCAGATCAGACCCATAAAAAATTAGCCTTATATTGTCGCCATGTCGTTGCATCCAAGTTATGGACTCTTGAGTAGTCCATTGTCCTTTTGGGCCTTTATGTAGCTCCACCACAGAGATGGGCCGCCAAAACTTCTGTAAAGGGAATTTGCTAGCCGCCAATTCCAAAAGCCCACCGGTTGATCTTTACGCAGGCCTAACCCCTCGCACAACTGGTATGTGTAGCTGGGCCTGAAGCCCTGATCCATTTCCCCGTCACGGTCTCACGGCGTTTTCTGACTATTGGGTCTTAGCCCAGCTATGCGTACGTGAATTTGAGTTGGACTAGCCCAAGAAAGTATGCACTCCGAGGAATCGTACTTGGCGTGTCGATGTCGACTGAACACAATCGGCTGTTTTTTTGTTCTGTTCTCAGTTAAATTTTCATCCAATCAAACTGTCGATATCGTGTTGTTTTGTCTCATCAGAAAAGGTGTGCGAACCTACTGATTTCAGTCGATTGTGCTCCCATCAGAACACTATTCATCGTACGACGATTCAGCATTTTGCAGCGAGTACAAAGAGCAATCACAGGACGACATCAGGGAGAAAGGTCACCTATGACATACAACTCACCGTGCTATTTATGAACATGTACAAGTTAGTCAATTAACATAACATATACCCATCCGTTCTAAATTATTAGTCATTTCGGCTCCGATCTGTTTTACTAAGTTTATCAAAAAAGTACCAGCATTTACAACATAAAAAAGTTTGATTCTATAATGAAATATATATTGATAGTGTATTTATCTGGCATTACATGATCGAAGTTAAAGATGTCTGATTTAGAACAAAGGTAAAGTAACCAATGATTTAAAAAAACACAGGGAGTACCTTTTAAACATGATGTTAATAAACTTTGACGCATTCCACGTTGAAGTGGAAGATCCACCACAGTCCACCAAGCATAATAGTTTACTAACTTGTTGACTTACATAGCACCCTAATATTGGTGAACCCACCCGCTAATATCACTTGTCGTTGTCGTTCCGTGATACAGAAGTGCGCACTTCCGAGTTCCGATCTTTGACCACGCAGTGCCGCACCTCTTCCCAGGTCAACGCAGGCCAGTACACCGGTGACGCGTACCGGTGGTAGGTACTCATGCTGCAGCCGAAGAAGATATCGGGAGATACGTATAATATACAGTAGCGAGCTGTGCCGGGGACCCATTCCCATGCAATGCAACGGCCGGGATCTTGACGCGCGCAAAGGCGACCAGGCCGTCCTGACGTCCTCTGCAACGAGCGAGAGAGCCCAGACCCAAGAGCTTGGGTGGCGAGGCGGACGACGTCGACGCCTGCTGCTGACCTCGCCCGAGGGCCGGGCCCGGCCGGCCGGCCGCATGCGACGACCGGGCGGGACCTGTGGCTGGGGGAACGGAACGCGGCGCGCGTCGGTCTCGGTCCACCCTCAACCCTCTAGCGCGCACGGCGCACGCAGCGCGCGCCTTGGATCTCTAGAAGGGAAAGGCCGACAGCGACTGCGCCGCGCGGGCAGCGGCGGCGGCGTGGAGCGGCAATCTCAGCCCGTCGCGCGGGTGTCGACACCCGCCCCGCGTCACACCACTACTCATCAGGTCCCGATCGGGTTTGACCTCTCACCGCCAGCGTCAGTGCGGATGCGTGCGTTGCGTGCTGTGACGCGCGCGACGCCCGGGTGGCGGACTGGCGGTGGATATATCTATCTATCATTATTTTTTATGGATATATGTATCTAAATACTAGTATCATTGCTCTTTAGTTTTTTTTTCTTTGCGAAGCATGATCCTCTTTAGCTATGTGGCTTAAGCATGACTAAAGTGACAAACTTCACACTACATTAGCAGAATAGCACTCTGTACAAAGCAAAGCAATCGTGCACACCGTCTGTATGTCGTACCGTGGAAAGGAGCTTAACGCATCTTCTGGAAAAAGAAACACTCAAAGCAAAAGGGAGAAGAAATGCGCTGGGCACGACGGCGATCTTCTTTCCATGCGCCGGTAAACCACGATTATTTCACGTTCACACGAAATGTCTTGGCACAAGACCACTGACCACACAAGTGTCAACACCCAGTACATATGTAACATGTCAGTATGTATGTATGAGTGTATGACTCAACCCGCAAGGCATGGTGGACGTCAACTGTGGAGTGGCTTTCATTTGACAAACCACGGTCTCCACGGGCCTCTTTTCGGACCTTTTCCTGCATGCGACGGCGAGGATCTTTGGCGCACAAAGTTCCTTTTCCACTTGCTGCATTTTCGCGCCTGTTCACAACTAGGAAGCACTGCTGGTACGCAGCAGGAAGCCAGGAACGCGACGTCGTCGTGCTCCCCCTGAAAAGAAGCCGGCCGACGTATGGTGCCTTTCTTTAACGGAATCCAGACAGGTAAACCAGCGACACGGAAAGAGGCTGAAGAAGCTCGGATTGTGGACGTGTTCGTCGGTGTGCGAGGATGCCACTCGCATGTACTTTACATCCGTACGGGGGCATGGCCGCATGGCGTGTGTGCAAAGTGCAACTGCAAGTGTATCCTCGTTTTCGGAGCGCAAGCTGGACGTACTGCACACGCATACAAATCCACCCGTGTCAACACGTGTCATGTGTGTGTCCTACACAACGTCTACGCTAGATTGAACGCGTAAAGTCCACGTGGCACAAAAATAACACACGCTTACATAGATCCGAAATCAAATTTAAGTACGCAGCACTCGTGTGTGACATATAGCACAAATCCGAATGCGAGACTTGAATTTAGGTGGTCTGATGAATCATATAGACAGGGTTGACCCTGAAGACCCAACCACAACCAGCTCCAAACCTGGTCCGATCCGGTAATAGAGAGTTACTGTTTTCAAGTTACTCTCCATCAGCTCTGGTCTCAATTTAAATTCGGGGGCTAAAGGTCGCCGTCCACAAATTCATAAAAGAGACCTAGATCAAAAAAAGAAAGAGAGAAGTTTGGATTCAAGAAGATAAATGATTCAGGGAGAGCGCGCCATACATCCTTCTCACGTCGGTCAGTGGATTGGCTAGCTGGCTCCTAGAAAGGAAAATCATTGGAATTTAGCAGATACACTGGAAAAGGGGTAGGGTAAACATCGTCCGTATAGTGAATCTCCATATTCATATTGTCATCTCACAAGTGATTAAGACCGTTCTCAGCGAGAGTTTAGATTATACATTAGCAAAGTTGGTGATATAGCAAAAAAAAAAAGTTATGAGAAAAGAGAAAATATGGGTTTCATGGAATGAAACTGATTGTTGTTTTCTAAGACTATGAGACGGAAGCATGGGAGCATGGGAGGAGGTGGAAGCATGGGATACGCTCTTCTGATAGGTTGTCCATAGCTTCTTTGAAAATGGGCTTGAACAAGGCAAATCAATTTATAAAAAATTCGGTCTAGTCTGAGCCTGTCCATACACTTAATTTTATTTTATTTTGCAACAAGAAAAGAATAGGAAGTCTGAGCCGGGCCGATTCAAAACATGAGGTCTGAAGTTACCCATGAAACGGGATGGGGGTCGATTTTTTTTTTGCCGAAATTTACCTTGTATTTTTTGGACCCGACCTAAAAAATGCTCGGATCTAGCTTGGGTGTATGACGCGTGACCTCCGTCAATGTGAGAAATGTGACGGTGACGGCAAGGCGGCAGTTATAGATTGAAATTGCCAAATCTTCACGCGTGATTAAGGATGAAAATAAAGGACTACCATTTAGTTTCTTTTGGATGTAAAAACAGATGTTTACGTAGGCGAGAATGCCAAACATAGAGCATCTTCATCAGATTTCTAATAAATAACTATCCAAAGACAGATTCATACTTATTGAGAGAGTTACTTTTCTAGCACCCTGATAAATCTTTCCCAATAATTTAATCTCTACAATTTTCATCTGGGTGCATAAATGAAAAAAAAGAGAAGAGTTTAAGGATTTCATTCGAAGTAGAATGTGGCACATCAAAGCGGCAGCACAGCACAACCTCTCCGATAAGGTTTCAAAGTTTTCAAAACGAAGAGTCGCTCCATGAACAAAAATAGACACGTCGAAAGGAGTTATACTATTGGATCCAGAAATATTCCTTTTTTAGTGTTTAGTTCCTCATAATTTTTTCACCTATCACATTCACATTAAATAGAATCTTACATGCATGTAGTATTAAATGTGTATTAGTGACAAAACACATTCCATAACCCCGAGTACATTCACGAGACAAATCTAATGAGCCTACTTAATCCATAGTTTTGCAACATTGATGCTACAGTAACTATTCGCTAATCATGGATTAATTAACCTCGAACTACCCTCATTTTAGATTCGTCTCGAGATTTTGATACGAGATCAGTAATTAGTTTTATTATAACTATACATTTACTAATTCTAAATGATAAGATTCTCTTCGCAAAAAATTTTCACAAATTTTTTTCACCGAACTAAACACCCTCTTTGTGAGAAGAGTTGGGTGGAATATTAGAACAAATTAAAAAAATAGTTGAGATTCATAAAAATAAAAATATGAGGAGACTGCTTGAGCACTTTTTCTAATAGTGGGGCTTATTAGAGATTGGTGGGGTGTTTAGATTGAGGGAAAGTGGAGGAAAACACTGTTCCGAAAATGTCACATCAAAGAAAATATACCATTTAGGATTAGTAAACGTAGACTATTAAAAAACAAATTACATGTCTAGTCTGAAAATCGCGAGACGAATCTAATATAGGGTAGTTATATGATATTTAGCTAATAATTAGCGGACGGTTACTGTAGTNGATTAAATAGGATCATTAGATCCGTCTTGCGACGTACATTCCATTCATGTAATGGATTATTTTTTCGACTATATTTAATACTTTATATATGTAAGATTCTTTTGATGTGACGGGTGCCGGAATTCCGGTTGGTAAATCTAAACGTCATGTGAATTTGGGAGACCGCTGGAGGTGCTATCAAACGGACTCACCCTTCCTCGATTTTCAGGGGCAGAGAGGTAGTGCAAATTCATAACAAGAGTGTCATATATCGAGTTTATGCATTTTTTTTAGAAAAACTAAACTTTGAGAAAATCCGCAGGAACGTTGTAGTGAACAGAAACTTAAAGGGTGTTTAGTTTGCAGGAAAAAAATGGAAGAATCTTATCATTTAGAAACAGTAAACGTTGACTAAGGATCCGTTTGGATCTATCCTCTAAAGCTTTAGAGACTCTAAAATTTTAGAGGTACCTTGTTTGGATCCTTTGTTTAGAGATTCTAAAATCAGTTGGCAGTAATCAAAAGTACCGAAAATACCCTTGCGTGCACATGGCACGTGCCCCTCATCTGGGTCCCACCGTGTGTATGTGGTGTCTTTTCTACCTTTTAGAGCCTTTTAGATACCCCAATGGCTCTAAACCTCTAAACAATTTAGTGCTAGTGCTAGTTTTAGATAGGGGTGTTTGAAGCTTTAGACTCTAAATGGCTCTAAACTTTAGACTCTAAAAATGGTGCCTAATAGTAAAATAAATTATATATCTTATCTAGAAATCGTGAGATGAATCTAATTAATGGCAATTAAAGGGTGATTAATACATTATTAGTGAATGATATCATGTAGCATCACTGTTGCAAATTAGGCCATTCTCAGGGGGTTTTCATGAGGAGTTTCACCAGCATTAAATAGCTTGCTACATCAGCAATTTTGATATGGAAATGCTTTTATTAGGGGAGAGGAAAAAGAGTTTCATCATTGGTGAGGAGAATTTTCATCCCCATAAAATCCATCCGACACAGTTACCTAGTTCTCAAACTAGGTTTTGTGCAATGAAAAAATATGCACTGAAACTAACCTTGTGGACGTAGGGTGTGTTTAGTTTTTCTTACTATGCAAAATTTTATGCATTTGAAACCACACTCCTNTTTTTCAAAACACGGTTCCCAAATCTCAATACATAAATATTTCGAATAGCGAGGGAACTAAACACTATTTAAGTTAGTTCATTAGATTCGTTTCGCAATTTACAGTCTATCCATGTAATAATTTTTTTGTCCCTATTTATTGCTCATATATTTAAGATTCTCTTTTAATGTGACGAGCGAAACTTTTTTGTCGGAAACTAAACACCCCTGTCTACTCTGAAAAAGTGAAAATCGAGAAAAAAAGAAACCTGGCAAGTACGTGTCTACGTAGGAAAAAAGAAGAAGAAAAACAAACCTGCGAAGGAGGGTGGCTGGCGCTAGGGTCCCAGCTGTCATGCGCCGGCTAGTAAGTAGTAACCGGTAGCATTAAATACTTGNTTTTTCAAAACACGGTTCCCAAATCTCAATACATAAATATTTCGAATAGCGAGGGAACTAAACACCATTTAAGTTAGTTCATTAGATTCGTTTCGCAATTTACAGTCTATCCATATAATAATTTTTTTGTCCCTATTTATTGCTCATATATTTAAGATTCTCTTTTAATGTGACGAGTGAAACTTTTTTGTCGGAAACTAAACACCCCTGTCTACTCTGAAAAAGTGAAAATCGAGAAAAAAAGAAACCTGGCAAGTACGTGTCTACGTAGGAAAAAAGAAGAAGAAAAACAAACCTGCGAAGGAGGGTGGCTGGCGCTAGGGTCCCAGCTGTCATGCGCCGGCTAGTAAGTAGTAACCGGTAGCATTAAATACTTANTAAATACGAATCCAGAAAAAAAAAATATAAACAGCCTTCCCCTCCCGTTCCACCCGCAGCACTTCACTCTTCTCCCCCCTCTTCACCTCTTCTTCTCGTAGATCTCCAAGGTGTCGCCGTCTCGGGCCACGGCGGCCGGCACTCGGAGGAGCGGCGGCGCTCGGGGCAGAGGTCGGCGGCCATGTACAAGAACCAGCTGCAGGAGCTGGCGCAGCGGAGCTGCTTCAACCTGCCGGCGTACACGTGCCTGCGGGAGGGGCCGGACCACGCGCCGCGGTTCAAGGCGGCGGTGAACTTCAACGGGGAGCAGTTCGAGAGCCCCGGGTTCTTCACCACGCTCCGCCAGGCGGAGCACGCCGCCGCGGAGGTCGCGCTCGCCGCGCTCGCACAGCGCGGCCCGTCCTACTCGCTCGCCGCCCGCATCCTGGTAAGTGTCAAGCCCGCGCCCCCATGGCCCCATGCCCCTCTCCTCCTCCCCCGCCCCCTGCCCCTCGTTTCTGTACGAATTGTTGCTTCTCTTCTGGTATTTTTGGGTGTACCTGTCGCGCTTGTCCGTCATGTTTCGTGTTCTTCTCGTGCTGGAATTTGGGGATCTGCGGGGGCTTGTTCGCGGCGTTTTGTCGATCGTTCCTAGATCGTTCAAACCATTTTGCTCCTGCAATTCGTTACGAAATTCGGGTGGGTGATTCATTAGCCTCGGCGTGTCGTTTGCGTTTGCTCGGGGGAGAAAAGTCGAGTCGTTTGACACTTTGACTGGGAGGTCGGACCTCAGGTTCGAGCTCAGCGACATGTATTTTGTGCTATTTCAGCAAAATGTTGGCGATTTTGGACAGATTTAGCGCAACATCACCCTGCCCCTTCGAATCATTTTCTCTATTTCGATCTGATTCTATTTTTTCCGAAAAAGAGAAACGGAGTGATGTTGTAGCGTGGAGAATCTAGTTGGTCTGGGATTGAGGCTCGTGAGCGGCATGAATGAATTGCAGCGGATAATTGGTACGGAAAGCTGCAACTCTTTTCGCGTCAAAAATTCCCGGTGCCTTTTTTTTTCTTTGCCTTCTGTCGTAAAGAGGGATTCCTTTGATTCCGAGAGAAAAAGGCTGTAGTACTCGAGTTCGGTTATTTTTTAAGGTCGTGGTTAAAAGAAAAAAAAACCTCCTCTCTTTTTCTAGCACTGTAATTTTATTTTGTAATTAAGTGGGCGAGGATTAGTTAATGAACAGAGCTTTGTTCCCACTCTACGCGATGGATGTACTCCGCGCAATCAGGCCTTCTTAACTTGTTCGTACCCCGCGCCGGCCATTAACCCGCCACTACTATACTTTAATCCCTCGTTAGATGTGCTCTCGCGCCGTGACGGCGACGCTGCTTCAGATGGCACCCGGCATTAACTGCCAATTAGGAATTTCTTACAGCCTCGAAATTACCGCTAGGGTTTCCGTCCGTGCCCGCACCGTTATTGGTCGTAGACCGCGAAAGTCTTCGTGCCATTAACTGCTAAACCCCGATTAGCCAAACCTGTCCATTAATGTGCGCATTGAAGGGGGTGGAATTAAAAAGTTGCCGCGTACACTTGACTCGGAAGCCCAGTTGCAATGCAGGGTACGCCGACGAAGGTACACGCGAGGGCTTTGAACGGAACGGGATTAGCGAGCGCGTGGAACTGTCAGTGTGAAACGGTGGGGGAGGGAGGGGGGGATTAGGTTTCGGTCTTTATAGTGGCGGTATTAATGGCGAGGGCGAGGGAGTGGGTGGGGGGAATTGAATTGGAGACCGCCCGCACCTAACCGTGGCATCGCAGGTCAATGCCAGTGGGCCCGGTGGTTTAGTGGCAGGCAGGCCCCTCACAGCCCACCATGGGGCGGGGGCGGGGGCAGACAGAGAAGGGGTGGTGGTGGTAGCGTTGCTGCGCCGATGCGTGCGTCTTTTGCCGATGTGGTCTGGTCAGATTGATCAGGTCAGCCATGGGGTGCCGCCACTGCTGGGAGCCGGCTTGCTACCAGCAGTGCGCCTCCCTAGTGCTTTGTTTGCTACCCAGCCAGCGACTGGGCTTGGCTGGCTCTGAATTGATTTGTGAATGGACGGGACAATGTGGGTGTGGCTGCTGGTGCTAGTGCGGCGACGTCGCTTTGCTCCCCGCCTTTTAGGCAGGGTTCTTGGTGCGGGCCAAGTGCGATGGCCTCCATGTTGAGTGGTGGGTGTTCTTGTCTGTCTTCGTTCTGCGCAGAGATTGGCCTGTGGAATTTGAGGGTTTGGATTGTGACCAAAAAGAGATGACTTTTTCGCCGGAGTTTTTAAAAAGGCTGGTCTGGAACTGAATGACAGAGGGGGTTTGCTTCTGAATGGGTCTTTATATGGTTTCTTTTCTTACTTTGATGGCTACCAATTAAAATTTGGTAGCTTGGAGTGACATGGTCCTGCCTTATGATGTAAGTTCAGATTGGTCTCCATGTAGACATGTACTATCTTAGATGAATATTCATGTGATTTGCACGCCGGTCAATCTGTCTTTGGACGCTTTTTTATGTTACTAGTACGGAGAATAGAGTGCCTGCTACAATAACTTTGAACATTTGGTCAGTCAAAATGTCAAATGTTAGGCATGTTCAGTGATCCTCATAGTTGACTGTCTTAGGGGTTTCAAAATTGGAGTCTGGACTATCACAGAAAGTGATTGACCTGTTTTGAGGATTGTTGTTTCACTGGACGCAATCATTGAATAATATTTAAATCTTCTAGATCAACTGAAAGTTAAAACTAAGAAAATGGCAAAGCTTCCAAGGCAGCAATGGTTTGGTATGTGGTAGCAAACAGTAACTAGCTGCAACTAAGCATGGAGCTCGTACTCCTGCAGATTGAAAATATATCCTGTCACCCATTCAAAAAATATATGTATATCCTGTCACGAATGTTATACCATCCATTCTTTCTCGTGGAAATTTCTCTGAAGGTTCCTAATTATTATCCAGTAGTGTAAGAGTAGCCTCTCACAACTTGTTCGTAGCGACTTTTCATGGTGAATTGCCAACTGTCCTTCAGGTGCTGGCGGTACAATATACTTTATGTAATAGTATATTCAAAACTAATCTTTTCTTTTTTTATTGTCCAGCTTATATACATGATCTAACTGTGTGATTTTGGAGTTTGACTCAGGTTATGCGGTTTGGATTAAGATTATATGTTAGTAGATGCCCCTTTGTATTCATTGGCCCTTTTTAGCCAGTTAGTGGACGGCTCAACTACCACTTCTCCTTACTTGAGGCTCATTTGCATCATAATCCTTGCTGTTGAAGTATTATCTGATTACCAGTGTCTTGATCTGGAAGTTATCTTCCTTATTATTCTGGACCCCTTCTTTTTCCTATTTGATAACTTCTGTTTCAATCATGGCTGGCAATAAAGGCTGTTTAACTAACTGAAGTGCACTATATCGTGTTTCTCCTGTCATAAAATTCTTTATAATATGTCTTTTGGGCTTTACTATTTTTATGTTCTTTAGTATCTTATAGCGTGTTGCACCCTCAACTTTGATTCTTTGGTTTACAGTATAAATTCCAATCACATGCTTATGGTGCTAAATTTCTGTTAAACAGGATGAAACAGGGGTTTATAAGAACCTTTTACAGGAAATAGCTCAGAGAGTTGGAGCGCCATTGCCATCATATACAACGGAGCGATCTGGCCTTGGCCACCTGCCAGTTTTTACATGCACAGTAGAGCTAGCTGGTATCGTATTTACAGGTGATCCTGCTAAGAACAAGAAACAAGCTGAAAAAAATGCTGCTTCAGCGGCATGGTCTGCACTTAAACAATGTGAGTATTACTTATTGCATATTGATGAAGAAACTGTAGTTCTGTACTTCTGTTGCTTCCTAATAGTTATCTGCAATAACCTTAATAAAGAGAGAAGTATGTCAACTTGGTTAAAAATGGTCTTTCTATGGCTTGAAAAGATATTTTCAGGTTAGGATATGGATGCTGACTCAATTTTCACTTATTGCAATGCAAATGTAGTTATATGGACCTTGGGGCATCATTCTCTGCAGCTTTGAGTAAACTTATCATGAGAATTTGAGTTAATCAACTAGCTATATTTTATCAAGGAAAGTATGGAATCTTTTGAGTTTTCTGTTTTGTATGTAAGCCGGGTGATACCTTATCTCTAGAAGTGCTACTTCTCATACATTTAGACTTCTGGAGCATATGTTTTAACATTCATTTTCAGTCCCTTCCATCAAAGCTAGGCAGCTTCCTTTGATACTTGAACTTAAGTAGATTTTCTGGTTTAACTTGCTATATGCTATTGGAATTGGACCAAGTATACCTTGTAAATGCCTTTTTTTGGGGTCCAAACGAAACCCCTCGCTAGCAGTAAATATTATCGACAACAATTTGAAATGGCATTCTCTTTTTATACATTGGTACCTTCTCATACTTTTGCGTCTTTTTCAACAGTGGTACGGGATGAAGCAAATTCAATCAATGAGCCAGAAAACAATGATGAGCAGGAGCAGATCAGGATTGCTCGAGCCCTTCTCAATTATCGGTTGAAGGAAAAGATGGCAATGGCCAATTATCCTCATGCTTCGCCATTCCCCAAGAAATTTCCCATGCAGCCAGAGAGGAAGCCTTCTTTTGGCCAATCTTCTCAGTCCAGCTACTCGAAGATCCTCCCTCTATTCCGACCTAAATCTAATTCAAGATGCAGACCAGAGTCACCGGCATCTACTGATGGAGCATTTCGAACGGCTGCACGGACCATCGAGAGCCTTAATCCAAAGTCAAGATTTCCAGCGGCAGAGGCAGCGCCCTATGTGCCAGTTGGGCACTACCGTATGCCTTGCCATAGCATGGCTCCTTCAGTGACAATCAGGACTGCTGTTCCTGTGTTCTCTGCTCCACCTCTCCCACCTCCAGCTGCACGCACGCCGCCACCGCCACAGCAGCAGCTTCCTCCTCTCATGAGCAACCCACCACCGATTCGGATGGCATCTCCAGTTCGCATCAGGCCAGCATCCCCAATGTATGCTCCCTCAGCTCCAGTTCAGGGGCCGAAACCTGTGATGTCTGTTCAGCTAAAGGATGTCCAACAACAATCCAGGATTCCTGTTCAGGTGAGGGATGTACAATACCAAGCAAGAAAGGGACCAGTGTCTCCTGTTATTCCAGTTCATGTAAAGGATGCACAACGCCAGCCGCTTATGGGATCGCTGTCAGCTGCGATCCCAATTCAGATGAAGGATATTCAAACCCAAGCACGGGAGGAATCACTTGCAACACCAATTCCAGCAATCAGGTCTTCGGCTAAGATTGAGGCTCCCGCTCAAGCCAAGGAAGCTTCAGCAGCAGTTACCAGTGAAGTAGCTTCTTCTGCTGCTGGCAATACCAGCACGGTGGAATGCACTACATCATCAGACATTGTCCCAACGAGGCAATCAAGGGCTGCGGACGGCGACGACAGCAAGGCGGAAGCTGAGCATGAGGACGAGGCTCAAGCAGTGGCGGAGGCGGCCATCAGGCAGCTGGAGATCAATTGAGCTTGGAAGATTCACGCCGCCATCTTCTCCCAGATTTTGTAATTAGCTGCCTCCTGTGCACATTCCGTTCTGTTTAGTTCTCTGTCTTGGGTTCGGATTAGGGCTGTCTGGGCAAGCTGCATTGTGGATTTGTAGTAGGGAACGCCTAGCTTTTTCTGTCGAGAAAAAAACCCAGGAAAAAAACAAGTAGTGGCGCTAGGTGGTTTGCCCAGTGTTTAGTTGGAGACGGTTATACTTCCCTGGATATGCGCAGTTGGTCTGCGTTTTACCCCAATGATGAGGTGGATTGTGAGGTGCCTCTAGGGAAGGATTATGAGGCGGCAGTTGCATCTAAATTCGGTTATCATTGTCGATCTGCCGTAATCTTATCGAGCCTTTTTCTTCTCTGTGCAATGCAATTGATGGTGCGAGGTGATTGGTGCTTTTACCATAGTGCAGGAGAATGTATGATGAAACGGGTGAAATGGTTTCTGCAGCTTTTTCGACCTGGGTACGATGATGAAAAGATTTCTGTTGCGTGTCATCGATGCTGGTAATCTGATGCAGCTTGATTTGGAGAGAGAGAGAGAGGGGGTACCGTCCAAATGATGATGCAGACATGCTGCGCAAGAGGCCAGGGGTTGGTTGGCCCCTTGTGCGCGCAACCGAACCTGGGACCACGCCGCCCGTCGTATGGTTTGCTTCGGTCATCTCGACGCAGTCGGTCCGCCCAAAAGAAAAACGATCTTGGAAGGGCTAGAAACTGGAAAGCGGTTGTTGGGTCGTGAGTCGTGACCACAATACCTGACGCGCACACTACTTGGCTTGTGTAACCTAAAAACAAACAAACAAACAAACTCGGAACGTATTTAAGTAAGCCGGAACCACCAGTGCTCCGGCCAAAAGCCAGCCACTGGTGATGAAATTGATGATGGCGCGATCTGGAACCGCATCTCCGCTCGCCTTTTTTTTTCTCCATAGGAAAGAACAAAAAGGCGATCAGAAGCCAGAGCCCCCGCAGCTCTCTGCCTCTGCCTGCCCGCGCTGCGCTGAACTAGCGAACTGCGCTGCCGCTGCTGTGCAGGGAGGGCCACGCCGGCTGATCAGGCGCATGCCGAGCATGTGTGCGGCCCTGATCTCACAATGATGGACAAATGTTCGCCCTGTGTGCTGCTGCTGTGGGCTGTGGCGCGCCTGCCGCGGCGGCTCCTGTCCATTTGACCTGCCTACAGCGTGCTGACCCCGCCCCCGCCCGGCTTGGCCCCCGCGCACGGCGACACAGGACGAGCCATCCCATAACGGCGCGCTGCGCGGCTGCGGGCTGGCCGCGGCCGGCCCTGCGTCGAAACAAACGCGCGAGCCGCCGCTGCCTGTACGTTTGCCGTTCTGCTGCAACCGCCGCGCGCGCTCTGGACGAGATGGGAGGAAGGAAGGGGGTGTTTNAGATTGGTAAAT
>JAZFNS010008172.1:1596-13542 GCA_037127165.1 Alloteropsis angusta | reverse complement strand
GAGTACAAACGATGAGAGGGCTCAACCATACCTGAACTGAAGAAAGTGAACCAACCAGCCACACTATGGAAATGAAGATATTNTCAATGCAGCTCCAACAGAAACTACAGAACTCAATCCCTGTGGACAGCAGGTTCCTTACAGGAGAAAAGCAAGAGTAAAACAGAGTGGGAACAAATCAACTAATAAGCATGAGGGAAAAAGTATAATCAGTGACTCAACATGAATATTATATGCAGCTGCACTAAACATGTAGCATGGATGAAGGAGACTGACCAGCAACGACTCTGTAATGAAGCTGATGAGCACACCAGGAGTGGAGACTGATCTCTGTAGACAGTGAGTTCCTGCATTTTAGTATTTTTTAAAAAAACGACATTAGATCACTGCCATGCGAATTAAATGGTAAAAGAACGGTGGATTTGCAGGAAAAAGATGTAAGCAACAGGAAAGAAAAAGAAAAGCACTAGGGAAAAGGAACGTATTTTTTTCTGATAAAAAACGACAAACCCTAAATCTGACTTAAAAAAATCGCCTGGCTTCTCCTGGCTTCTCCTGGCAGATCTGAGAAGAGCCAGAGGGAGAGGGAATGGGGAGTAATAAGAGAGAAACGGGAAGAGGAGGCAACAAAACTGCACAACAAGGCAAGAACTCGCCTGGCTTCTCCCGCACGATGGGAACCAAAACACTCAAAGGCAGGCTTTTAGAATAGCAAGGGGGGAGACGCAAGAACCCTGAACCCTAAATCCACACAGGAACTTGAACTTAGGAACCGGGCATGCAAAGAACCCCTGCTCCCCCCATCCCAAACACAGATCTGAGAAGCTCCCGAGAAGAAAGGAAATCGCACAGGAAACTATCGAACAACGGAAAGGGAAATCCATAAAGAAGAAAGGAAATAGCGAAAAAAGAGTGGTAAACAGATTTCACGTATTGCAGGGAGATTGAAGGCAATCAGGGAACATATATATAAAAAAGGAAGAAAGCGACCCATAGAAAATAGATGGAGACAGCGACGGGAAAGGGAAGAAGAAAACCTACCGAGCACACCGTGAATCCAGCCGCGGTCGAAAATGGGAGAGAAAGACCGGAAGACCTGGATCTTATCCTCACGGGAGGCGACACCACCGCCGGGCCGCAGGTCCCGCACCACCGNCCGGTCCTCCCCGCGCAGCAGCGCCTCGAGCCGCCGGCTGGACGAGATCCGCCGCCAAGTGCGCCAGCAGGGTAGGAGGGGAGGGGCGCCGACCGGCCTTGCCCTATGAGCCGTCGGAGGAAGTACCGGAAGGAGGGAGGGAGGGAGAGTGCGCTGGCCGGTCAGGCCCTGCTGGCCACCAGACGAGGAGGAGGGGCGCCGTCGTGCGCGGCGTGGGGAGGAGCCGCCGCCGGCCGGCGGAGGAAGCGCAGCCGCCCACGAGGCGAGGAGGGCAGCCGCGGCAGAAGGAGAGGAGCGGCACGAGGAAGACTAGAGAAAGCGTCGGGAGAAAGAGCCTGTTCGGCTGACACTATCAACAGTGTTCGGCTGGTAGAATGAATAGTATTATGTGAGAAGAAATAAGCTAAAATATGCCAGCTGAACACTGTTCATAGTGTCAGCTGAACACTGTTCATAGTGTCAGCCGAACAGGCTCAAAGAAGAGGACGGAGGATACGAAGCGCTTCTGGACCCTTCCGGTGAACCCGACGCGGAAACGAAGCGACCGTCGTAGCGCCTCGGCGGAATATTCGGGAATCAGCGAAGAGAGCCGTAGATCGTGATATCCAACGGCCAAAATCTTTTTTTGCTATCGTGGCACGTCTCGCCGGCCGAGATTCCCGCCCGGTTTAATAAGGGGAGATGACTGTGACCCGTAGCGGAGAAAACATCTGTTTCCTGTCGTTTAAGAATGCAAGGGATGTTTTGCTTTGGCCACCACCTTTCTCACAACATGTCTCATGACATTTTTAGCTACAAAATCAACGGGCAGTGTTCCGATGGAGTGGCAATTTTTCACCCTACTTTGACCACTAATTAGGGGTATTAAATAAAGTCGGTTTACAAAACTATTTCCACAATCCCTGGCAAATTCGTGAGATGAATCTAATGAGGTNTAGAGGATGATTACTGTAGCATTACTGTAGCAAATCATGGACTAATTAGGCTCGTTAGATTCGTCGCGCAAAGTTTCACTCATCTATGAAAATGTTTTATAAATAGACTTCATTTAGTACTCCATGCATGCAAGATTCCTTAGAACAATTTTTGGTCTGAACACAGCCGTTAACATCTAGGAGTACAAACATAGACAGTGGCGAATCTAGAACTCAAGTGAAGGGGGGGCTCATTTTCATCTTATTGCTCCTCTTCTCTCTTTCTCTTCTTTTTTTCTCTATTTCTTCTTCTTTTTCTTCACATATGGCTAAATTTTTAAGATGTTTTTGTTGGGTCTCCATAGCATTTTGGGGGGTAGGGGGGCTCTAGCCCCCCTTGCCCCCCNGGGATGGCAACGGGCACATTTTATCCGCGTGCCCGCGGATAAAAACCCGTTAGGGCGAGGATACGAGTCCCATTTTGTGCCCGCGGGCAGGGATATGGATTTACAACTGGATCCAGCGGATAAATTCTCGGAGGCATAGGAAACTCATACCCGTGCCCGTATACCCGCAAACCCGCTAATTTACTGACATGTGGCCCCCACAAACTTCACATATATAAAAAGAAGAACCTGAACCCTAGGTTTTCCTCAGCCTTATCCATCCCTCACCGCACCCATCGCCGCCCCCCGAGTCCCCGACCCTCCTGTCCCAGATCTCGCTCGGCCTCAGCGTCGTCGGAGGTCGGACGCTCGCGGTCGCCGCTCGGTCCTTCCCCTCGTGTCACGGCCTTGCCTCCTCCTCCCCTCGCCCAGTCACGGAGTCGCCCCCTCCCTGCTCTGGATCTCGCGGCCGTCTCTGGCGTCGCGGCTTCCCGCCATCCGCGGCCTGCAGACGGCCGTAGCTCCAGCCTGACCACATAGTACTGCTCCCCCAAGTTGTTCAATACTGCTCCTCCAAGCCTCAACGTAATAAGCAATGTTGTATTTCTTGTTATAATGTACTACTGCACTTACTCGTGTATTTTTATCACTGCATTTGTAGATCAAGATGATGGAAGGATTGACACATTTTGGTCCTGTGTTGAGGACATTGAAGAAGATATGAAGGACGAACCTTGCATCAGTACCATCGACTCCGATTGAGATTGTTGTTCTATTCCTTGTTGATGGACTTGGCCAAGTGAATATTTTATATGCTATGTGAACAATTTGTGATGTGAACATGTGTTGTTCTAGACTTAAATTGGACTTGTTAAACTATGTTTATTTGGCTTGTAATGTTATTTACATGTTGAGATCTTCCCTATTAATCAATGATGTGAACTCTATGATTGGATGTTGTCATGTTGAATTGCTGATCACCAACTTGTTCTTGATCTTTGAGTTAAAATGCATGTGAATGTGCTGTCTGTGTGCTGCCAGTATATCTAATTGCGGGCACGGGCATGCCCGCGGATATCCGCCTGCCCGTGGGTGGCGGGCGCGGGCACAGATCCATGCCCGTCATGGGTCGCGGGCACGGGCGCGGGCACGGATTCAGACCCGCGAGTGCGGGTCTATATACACAATATCCGCGGATAATGAGCCCGTTGCCATCCCTAGCCCCCCCCTTTGGATCCGCCACTGAACATAGACATGATCGTATGGGTTCAGTCCACTAACACATACGTGTGCCTGCAATTTTACTGCTTTTTCCTTATGTGCAAATTGTCAGTGTACACAAAATTCGGCTGTTCCAAAACAATGAACAAACAAATTAAACCTTGTACCCTTCGACGTAGGCAATACAACGAGACTTAGAACAACAGCAAGAAAAAAGATCGTTTGGATGAAAGAAGAGGAACATCTGCATTTGTCCTATTAGCTCACCGATCGTACCAAACACACCAACTGACAGTACGGGTTTAACTTAACCAATTGGCCAACTGAAAACGCAACAATTCGAATAGGACAAATGATTATATTACCTATCCGGATTCCGGACTATTCAGGCAACGGGGCAGCAGCTTCAAGTAAAGTAAACGCTGGTGCAACTTGACTCCTGCCTGCCTGCGGTTACTACAAGTCTCAAATGACGCCTGGAACTGGACTTTGGGACAACTTGTCGGACCAGCAACAGTAGCGGCAAGCCGGCAAGTGAGTCCTTGAGAAGCTGCACGCCTCAGAACCTTTCCTGCAGGCAGGGTCATCTCCACAAATTTGGGGCCCCGGTGCGAAATACAAATCAGGGCCCTAAAGTATTAAGGAATGTTTAGTTCCTAAAGTTTGTAAAATTTTACGTATTGAAAACGTGTTTTTTCTCACAGGCCCTCTTCCCAATGTATAAAATTTTGCAAACTCCATGGAACTAAACAGTCCATTAATCAGTCAAGGTTAAGGATGATAAAAATGCAAATATAATATGAATCACATTTACAAGCTCACCTTAGGAGGTGTTTAGATTGGGTGAAAACATTGTTCATGAAAAGTCACACCAACGGAAATGTACCATTTAGGAGTAGTAAACGTAGGCTATTAATAAATAAATTACAGATCTAGCCTGGAAATTGCAAGAAGAATCTAATGACAGGTAATTATATGGTACTTAACTAATAAATAACTNATCAAATAGGATCATTAGATCCGTCTTGCGACATACATTTCATTCATTTAATGGATTAATTTTTTATCTACATTTAATACTTCATATATGTAAGATTCTTTTGATGTGACTCCCGTAGAAAACAAACTCCTCCAATTTAAACATCCCTTAAAAAAGATGGAGCAAGATAGGGATCGCTAGGGCCCAGGAGGGGGGCAGGTGCTGGCTCTGCCTCTGGCGTGTGCACATGTGCTGCCGGCGGGCTCTGCCTCTGCTGCGTGTCGCGTGTGCCGGTGCTGCCGGTGGCCTGCCGCTGTGGTCTGCCGGAAGCCGAACGGACTACTCAAAATAGCTGAGCTGACATTTGATTTTGGGGGCCCTCGATTTTTGGAGGCCCTGAGCGGTTGCTCAGCTCACTCATGGCCATCAACGGCCCTGCCTGCAGGTCGGCTGGGTATCGACTCCACGTACGACCACCACCTTGGACGCTTTCTCGTACTGAGACACCTGCAGCGCTACCTCAGCTGTGTTTAGTTCAGAAAGTTACATTTGAAAGTTGTCACTGAAAAACGTGTTATATGCAAAAGAACATACTTTTTAATATGTTACTTTTGAACTAAACACAGCCAAAGTTCACTTCGTGCGGGGATACTACCGTTCAATTGGCCAAAAAAAATAATGTAGAGTTAATACTTAATAACCAAAAGGTAAAGTGGTATTGATGGCACTGCTGGTATAGCTTACAAGCCAGCGCATTACAATCCAATTCCATCAGCCTGGCTTAGGATACAGTAATGTTTCTATCCTTACCGGTATCTGACTGACTCCATCAAACACAGCCTACAGCAGGCTTATAATCTAATGCATGGTGACACTACTTGGACACAGTCAGGAGAAACAGACTCCTAGACGCAAGCCAGGTCTGGTTTCTCCTGCAACTCCATCTCATCTCTAGCTATACGAAAGAAAAAGGTCTCCAAAGGAACAGCTAGGAGAGCATGATTCTTCACGGAAATGGGAATCCAATTCCCAAGTCAACAAAAGGCCGGGGGAATGCAAGCCAGCCTGTCCTGTCAAGAGCTCAATTAATTACTACATGCATGACGTGTTAACAACACAAGCAATTCTTTGGAAGAATAGAAAGCGTAGAATTAGTTCTTTGGGATGTTAACATGATGCTGCAGTATGTGGCTAGCCTGCTACTGCCAAACCACCTGACCTCACACCCCCAGTTGGTTACCCTAATCAGCATGCACGATGCATGACCATGGCAGCTTCTAGTTTTGGCGAGTGCAGGACAACACTGCTGTACAGGTGGGGGAGCATGCACGGCAACCACATCCCACAGCCCCTCATTTTCTGGCGAAAGCAACGTGCATTTGTATATATGTAGATATACGTACTGAAATTTGATGGCTAGTACAAGGAGAAAGATGGTAAGAACCATGCATGATTATGACTTTGTATACCATGAACGAATTAGCTCAGGATAAACCTATTCCATTCCATTCCTTGTCGTTTAAGAATACAAGGCCTGTTTTATTTTGGCCATCATTTTCTCACAATGTTTCATGAGTCATAGCCTCTATACAAAAATCAATATGATGTGAAGCCATCTATATACATATATATAAATCTCATTGTGCACTAAAGATATGTATGCCTGTAATTTGGCTACTTTCATATGAAAGTAGCCAAAATTTGACTGTTCCAAAACAATGAATAAACATTCTAATGGAGCTAAGAAGAATAGGCAACAAGAAGAAGAAAAACATCATTTCCCCCCCACTAGCTCACCGATTGGACAAATTTAAATCACCACCTGACAGAATGCATTTAACTTAACCAACTGGCTCGTGGAGCGGATTATTCATCTACGGATGTACCCTATACTGACGATAGGCAAGTCCATATTCATGCAACCGCAGCTTCAACCTTCAAATAAAGCTGAAAGCACTGCCGCAGCCTGACTGAGTTCCTCTGTCTGCTTGCCTGCGGTTACAGTCTCGAATGGCACTTGGTGTTGGACTTGGAATAACTTGTCGGACCAACAACAGCGTTAGCAGCAAGAGAATCCTTGAGAAGCCGCCTCAGAACCTTTCCAGCAGGCGACCTGGGTATCGACTCCACAAACACCACCTTGCGCACCTTCTTGTATGGGGACACCTGCACCATCATCATCACCTCCATCATAAACTTCAGTAAAAGATCCAAGAATAAAATTCAGCTGGCCCTACGAGTCTCTACAGGTGTCATCACAGCACGTTGCGTTCACACAAACTCGTATACTATACCGGATGCTCGTGATTCAAGTCCAATCCCACCAGCCAAGGTATCAGGATGTATCTGACTATGCGATAGAATCAACTACAGCCTACAGGTTTACAGCATAATCAAATAAATCCATGGTGGCATTACTTGGACATAGTCAGGAACAACAGATCCTTGACGCAACCTAGGTTTTCCTCTGCAACACTCTGAAAGAAAGAAGAGAAGAGAAGGTCTCCAAGGAACAGCTAGGATTTTTTCTTTCTCGTTGACCATCGAATTTCGCGCAGCTAGCACATCATCTTCATTCTTCAAGGAGACAAGAGTCAACAAAGGGAGGAGTGAGCATGCCAGCCCGACCTGTTAGCATAGCACTTACTAGATGACGTGTTAACTAATCACACAGTCCTTTGAATATAAGAAAGCTCGGGCAGGATTCCTTCTGGGATGTGACGGTATGAGGCTAGCCTGTTACTGCCAAACCATATGTGACCGATCTCAGACTACCAGTTAGTTATGTATCACCATTCAGACAGATGGTGCTGCTACCCCGAGAGTGATTGCAAGCGCATGCGTGGTGCATGCCCATGGCAGCTTCTGGTAACAACAGGACAGCACTGCTGTACAGGTGGGGAGCATGCACGGCAATCACAAAGCAAAGCGCCCCAACCTCATGCTCACCGGCTCATGTGTGGCCACGATTTTAGTGAATGCTAAGATCTGCCTTATTAGTTACCAGTCCTTTTCTTTTTTTTTGTGAAAGTAACAGTTATCTGTAGGCATGTAGATTTGTTTCCTGGAATTTGGTTGCTAGGAGATGGACGTTGTGTTGTGCTGTGACGGATGACACGCTGAACAAGAAACAACAGAGCTAATGTGTGCTTCAGTATTTATTTTTACCTGCTTGGCCACATACTCCATCACTTGCCTACATGAAAGGCTGCTTCCAAATTTCCTCACCACGAAAGCTACTGGCACCTCTCCAGCTTCTTCATCCTCAGCACTATCAATCGAACCGCAAAATTCTAAGAATTAGGTTCAAGCGCATGGCACAGGATGAAGTTACATCAAGGACTGGTTAAAACTCACGATGTCACAGCCACGTCAAGAATTTCAGGGTGCTCGACCAAAACTGCTTCCAAGTCAGCTGGAGCTATCTGATGACCAGAAAAATGGAACAGACAATTTGTTACTACGCTTTCTCACATGATATCCAAAAAAAGGGAGTAAAAGCAGAACGCTTCAGCTGGGCCTGCTAATGTGCACAGGAAGCCTGCATACCTGAAATCCTTTGTACTTGATCACCTCCTTCAAGCGGCCCACTATGTACAAGAACCCATCTGAATCGAAGTAAGCAATGTCACCAGTTCGCAGCCAGCCATCTTTTATTGCACATGCACCCCCATCATTCAAGTAACCTGTGAAGAAGCAATTCTTCAGAATCCAAAAGCAAATAATCAAAGCAAAGAGGTATTCAATACTACAAATAGTAATTGATGCGACGTGCTAGTACAACATATTATTATAGATTGGGTCTGAGAGTAGGCTCAGTGTAAGGGAGAAGAATGAAAGTACATAAGCTAAACCAACAGTCCAATTGATCTCGGTCCTAGATTCAGTGCTTGATAAATGCAGGCAAGTATAGTTGAATGTGCTTAACACCACAATAGTTAGTCATATCTGTAGATTGACATCATTATTACAACGAGTATTACAAGGGAATAAGTCTGACCGTATAGAAGATAATCAGAACATTTGCAGCAAACAAGATTAGTTCTGTTATCTTGAGCACCTAAATAAAATGGCATCCAGAGGAGATCACGTACACATCTTATTATGATTTTCATTGACCAGCTCGCAGCAGATAGAAGATTAGGAATATGCTAACCTATCTCTGAAATAATTGCCAAGCCTTTGAATGTTAACTTACATCCAAACTTTTCTTCTATGAAGTGACTAAGTACCACAGTTAATCTCATGAGACTGTACCTCTCATTATAGCTGGCCCATGGAGCCACAGCTCCCCACAAGAACCTGGGGGCAGGTAGCAACCTGTTTCGAGATCAACAATTCTGGCATGCATGTTTGGAGCCAGAAGTCCTACTGAAGCATAGTTCTTCTGCTTTGAAGTATTGAAGCCGCGAGTTCCTACAGCAGCAGATTCGGTCATGCCGTAACCCTGTGCAGACATTACACAGCATGAAGGTTAGAATATTTTCAGTATGGGGTTTACCCATTTTCTGTTCAACAATGAAAAACAGTCTTATAGAGAATTTTTACGAAGGTCTGCGCAACGAACTAAAATGCTTCTGTGACTCAGCAGCAACGCCGAAACAGCACAACCAAGACTAGGACAGCAACAAAATTTAAAAGAACCATTACTCCACAATTTGTATTTATTTACAGAAAATGAGATATAGATTCCAGTCTAGTGTTTTACTTCTTAAAATTTAAACACCATTGAAAGATGGCTACATAAGTACTCACATTGGAAATGAATCTATTTCTAAAACCAGAGTTCCCACATGACTGCTTCTCTCGGAGTAAATCTTTGATTTTTGGGATTTTTCTTCAAGGAAAGAGTAAAATCCATTTTTTTGGTTACTAGAAAGAGTAAAATCTTTGTAAAGCCCACTGATTGACTCGATAGTACACTTACCTAGTGACAGTGACAAGTGATCAGGTATGCTAAACTGGGAAGCTCAACTTTAAACTTCAGATTCCTTTTGAAAAAAGAAAAACTTTAAACTTCAGAACAAGGCACATGATCATATTTTGAGTGTGGATCTTTGTTACCCATACAACTAAGTCTTAATCTTTTTATCAAGTCACACACTCCGTACCCATGTCAGATTCTGACATCCATGTTGTATTCCAAGTAGTATGACACCTGTTTTGTCAATTGTGATCACTAAGAAGAAACAGGGGAGGTGGAGTTGTTGTTCCTTGTTGATGTATGTCCGATGGATTTGTAGTCAGAATAGCAGTTAGACATGCTGCAGGTTTCTGTTTGTCAGGGGTATTGTAGTAGTCCATAGCTTGGCTTGATGCCTGACAGATGTTCGCTGCAAGTCTAGAGAGCGAGAGAGGAATTGTGTATGTGCCTGGGTGTGCTGTCAGCCGGTTCTGCAATGCAATGTTTCGGACCTGCTGAATATAGATGCGCCACGGATGTTTCTCCTTGGACTCTAACTAAAAAGGGTGGGTGAGTAGGCAGGCACCTGAATGAGATCGACGTGGGGGAAAGTCTTGACGAAGTCGTTGATGAGCTTGCCGGTGATTGGCGCTGCACCCGTGGACACCTGCACCAACGAACCCAATGACGGTGGCTCGGCCGCGTGTACCAGCGCTGCCATGATGGGCGGCACGAGCGGTAAGTGCGTGACCCTGAATCTGTCGATGGCCTTGACGGCCTCGGCCGCGTCGAACCTCTTCATGACGACGACCTTGGAGCCGAGCGAGAGCAGGCCAAAGGCGAAGAGCGAGAGGCCGTAGACGTGGAACATTGGCAGCGCCGCCAGGTAGACATTGTCACAAGCAGGTGCCGCGTACCGCGAGGCCTCGAAGAGCACGAACAGCTCGACGGTGGCGATGAGGTTGCGGTGCGTGAGCACGACGCCCTTGCTCCGGCCGCCCGTCCCCGACGAGTAGAGGATGGCGGCCGGGTCGTCCTGGCCCACGGGCGGGGCCGGCGGCGGGCCGGAATCGGCCAGGAGCAGCTCACGGAAGGGCGCGAACTCGGGGGCGCCGCCGTCCGCGAGACGGAAGGTTTCGGGCGCGAGGACGACCGGGACGCGCAGCGGCGGGAGCCTGGCGGCGTTCTCGGGCGCGGCGAGCACGAGGGCCGGGTCGGTGTCCCGCAACCTGGCGGCGATCTCGGCGGGGGCGCTGGACGGGTTCATGGTGGTGGCGACGCCGCCCGCGGCGAGGACGGCGAGGAACGCGACGGGGAAGGCGACGGAGTTGGGGAGGGCGAGGAGCACGACGTCGCCCGCGCGAATTCCGTGGCGGCGGCGGAGGCCCGCGGCGAGGGCGGGGACGAGGCGGCGGAGGTCGGCGCGGGAGAGCGCCTCGCCCGTGGCGGCGTCGACGAGCGCCGGGGCGCCGGCGCCGGCGTCGGCGGGCATGCGGGCGAAGATGTGCGGGACGAGGGAGAGGGAGGGGTCGGCGGGGAGGCGCACCGCGGGGTGCGTGCTCGCGTACACGCCGGAGGCGGCGCAGTAGAAGCCGGTGGCGGCGGCATTGGCATTGGCGGCGGCGCTGTTGGGCCCGTGGGCCGCCACGCCGTCCTGCATTGTCTCCTTGCCTGGGGTCAGTCGGTGTTGGATTTGGACGCTTGCTACACTACACTGCCTGCACGAGTATAAATAGAGGGGATTGTGCGGCTGGGATGCGGGTGGATCAAGGCGACGGCTTCAAGCTTCGGAAAGGAACCGACGAGGACGAAATCTTATGCTTCATGCAACAGATTAACGGCACATGCAACGGAGTAAGTAATGCCAGCCAGAAAAGCGAATCCAACCCATGATGTGTTGTTCCATTCTGCATGCGGGGGTAAGAAAAACTATTTTTAACCCACTAGCATCACACATGGATTCTCTCCATATATGTGAGTCGATAAAAAAGTTAATCCACTGTGTCTGGGCATCGCATGCATAAATCAGATGTATGTAAATATCTCATGTGTACGAGACCGTGAAACGTGTTGAAATAGCCAACAAAAGTTTCATTTTGTTCGAATTCGTCCAATCCCGTGAATCGCACTTAAATACTACAACATATACATATGAAACGGGGAAATGAAACTTGGCATTGTAATCTTTGTTTCATTCATTAACCTAAACCATATTTTGATATTTATCAGTTGAATGCTTGTAATTCTCATAGCCGTATATTCGTTTTGTAGGGCTCCCGAACACCTCCCCCCCACCCCCCTTTGCCGCCGCCAACCCTTCAACCCCCAGCCGCCGAGAGAGCCGCCGCCACAGTTTGCATCTAGGGTCCCTCTCTTTCTTCTCTCCC
>JAZFNS010003370.1:7946-20959 GCA_037127165.1 Alloteropsis angusta | reverse complement strand
TTGTCTGCGTACGCTATTCTAGGCACATACAGACAGCAGCTGTCTAACCATTGTACTTGCCCTTACCATGAGGTTGCACAAATCGGTGACTAATCAATTCAGTATATAAAAATCGCGTGACTAATAAATGCTTGAGGATCGGGTTACCATCCTCTGGCTTCTTCAGTCTGCACAACCTTCTTTTTTTAAAAAAAAAGTGAACATGAGCAGCTCTCACGCTCTATACTCTCGTCCGCCGTGCGGTATTGATCCAACGCCTGCCAACTTGTTCAAGTAGTCTGTACATATTGCCTCATCATCTTGCAAGTACAATACAATGTGAGCATGGTGCATGCACAATTGCCGTCGTGTTCCGCCGCACCATACCATGCATCATGCATGCACAAAACAGTTGCTTTCTCGCTAAGCTATAGTACTGTACATTACATGTAAGCAGAGACGTACTTGTCGTGTAGGAGAGACTACTTGCTGTGCTACGCGCATTTGCACGTGTACGCGCTCGCTCGATTCGTCGTAGGAGCAGGTCAAGATATGTTAAACTAAAGCGCGGCCCGCACCGATCACAGTACACCAAAGTCTCGTACAAGCAGCCGGCAGACCGTTCCGTTTCCGTACATACATATGTTCCGTTCATCTCCCATCGGACCCATGCATATATCCCGTGCGTGTAATAAATCTGACTCTTGTGAGCATGTGTCCACATTCTCATCACGCGCAATATCTTCGATTTCTTCATGCAAATTTTGACACAGCGTGCTGTGTCTACCTCGATCGATGACGCATGTTCGCGTTTCTCCATTCCGGTCGGGACCGGCTGTTTCCACGATCCAGTGGTGCACATGAACATGTGCGTACGCCGCCATTTTTTTTTTCTGAACGTACAAGAACAAGAACAAAGAATATAATTACTCTACGCCAGGCGTGGGTGGGAATGTCAAATGTGATCCATAGCGTATTATAACGTGATTTATTTTTTTGGGAAATAACTATGGAATTCAATATGGATAACATTAAGTGAAGGGTCTTTTGGAAGGCTCCATGCTAATCCTTTAAATAAAATACATGATGGAAAGGAATGAAAATCTCAAAACTCTGAAACAAAACATCAGGCTATTGGTTTTGTAGGTCGATAATCGTTGCTGATGACAAAAATAGACATTGGAACCATTTTCAGGGCTATTTCGACAACTACGGTGTTCTTGAGGAACCCAAGGCAATATCCGTTGTTGCGGGATAAGCATTTGCATTGAATCGATGTTTGGAAGAGCAGAGTAACCAAGGCCTGCCGGCAAACTTTGGCGGAAAAATTTCCATTCATCAAGGCCAACCTAGCCAGCAACTGCTTTAGTTTCATGTTTTGACTTCATTTCTTTGCTTCATATGCAAGGCACATCCCCCCGCATTTAAATTTCCTCGCTGATGAGAGAGTTTGACTTGAGATCTAGACGGGTGAGCTGGCGTCCATGTGAGTGCATATCTCGATCTTTTCCTTCCTTCCATTGTCAAACCGCAAATACGTGCTATTTCACCAATACTCTAATAGTGTTGAATTGTTAAAAGTGCAGCAACTGCATCCTCCATCTTCTTCGCTCATGCATTTGACTTTGGCATTTCAAAATGTACGGACTTCTATGGTCTTATCTCGAAGGATAGATAAACAACAGCAATCGCAACACTGATAAGTCAGATGGGCTATTGTGCTGACATATTATCAGCAGGTGCAAGAGAAAAATAATGGGAGAACAAGTAAACAAAGTAACGTAGATAGCTACATGCCGTTTGGAAACTCCTGCTTGACGACGCACATATGGTTCAAGATTTCTTGAAAGCAAAACAATTGGAGAACAAACTCAAGATTCTTTACGGGCAAAGTACGTTCAAGAGCTCGTGAGATAGCGTAGAGAAAATATACAGGTGATGCCGTAAATGGTGTAATATATCTGTCTTGATAGCAGCATGTGGCAGGAACTAGTTTCAAAAGTTTCTACTGTTTGTCTCTAACTGATGAGAATGGCGTATTTGTGTGGAATTTACACAAGGATGACAACTTCAATATTAATTCAATGTATTTGGCCTTGGTACGAAACGGTTCTTTACCAGAGAAATCTGATCTGTGGAAACTAAAGGTTGATTTAATTTTTTTCTTTGTTATTTGAAGAAAGGTGACTTTCAGAAAGGATAGTATGGTAAAAAAAAAGGTGTTGGAAAGGAACTCCTAAATGTTATAATAATGAGACCATACAACACTTGTTCTTTGGTTTTCATGTGGCTAGGTTTGTTTGGAATACCATATATACATCACTTTTGACATTCAACAACTATCTGGTGTGTCTAATATGCTTGGATCTTGGGTAAAAGAGTTTTCTTCTAAGCTTAGATCCAGATTTTAGTCGGTGCGGTTGCTCTATGTTGGGAAAGTTGGTTAAACGGAAATGATGTGGTTTTCAATAAAACCTTTTCTAACTCAAAGCAACTCTAGCCAGAACTCTAAATTAAGTATTAATCCAAGTTTAGAGGCCGGGAGTAAAAAAAAAAGAACTCCGAGCCTCTAAAATAGGGAGCTCTCCAAATCCTGTTCTACACCCCAGTCCTGTAGGGTCTCTAGTGAGCCAGGCCTCTATCCCGAAGTAGACATTAACTGGTGGGCCAATGAAAAGTAGAAGATTGGTTGGAAGGTATTGTTAGAGTTAGGAGAAAAAAAATCAAGCCCTTAAAAGAAAGGCAGCCTCTGCTAACAAACTGAGGGCTTGTTTAGAGGGTACCGCTGGTGTTGCTTTTCACTTTTCAGGTGTACTTTTGATCAAAATATTGAGAGAGAGAGAGAGAGAGAGAGAGAGAGAGAGAGAGAGAGAGAGAGAGAGAGAGAGAATAGTTTCCAAAATCCTGATGAATTATTGTTCTAAATCTAATGTATATTTTGGCTAGTGTTCCATTCTGACAAATTAATTATTTCTACCATTTTAAAAATTCCAAGTTATTTATGTACATTTTACTAAGAAAAAAGGGAATATTTCCGGCCTCTACACAACCAAGTTTTAATAGCATTCTCAACTCAATTAAAGCAGATCACAAATAAAAAGTGTAAGCAAACTAATAGAAGTAATCCAAAGCAAAGTCTATTATTCCTTCCCCTTAAGCAAAATATCCAAGTCGATGACCTCTAACGCTTTAATTACCAAATGAAAAATCTTCCTTAATTTTCACACATAAAAGGGCCAAAACTACAACCCATACGCTCTCCTGAACATAGTTTGGACAAAATATATTAGTTGTTTATGTACTAATATACATATTTGCCATTTTTTGATAGAAGGACGCGCCATTCTTAAGAGAACCGGGAAGGAACATGCATTCTTATTTGCTATTCAAGATATACACGTACTAGGTCGTCGCATATTCGGACAAAAATGCGTACGGAGTACGGACAAGGGAGTGCCTCCACGCTGTTTTAGTATTCTTTATCCTGCCGCCATGTCCGTACTGACCGTACTAACTACCACATGGCCCACACAAGAGATTGTTGGTCACTTGGTCAGATGTCCAGGTTCATGATACCATCGACCAATATGAAGCTTTATCTGTCGTCATTGCTCCATCTCGTCCACCCTTTTAATTTACATGTCCTGCGAGGATCTATGACTTTGTTTCATTCTGATGTGGGCGGGTAGCTGATTCCAATTTGTTCCATGATAGTAACTATAGAATTGGTCTACCCATGACGATCTTGCTGCCATCCTCTCATGTTTTTATTTCTTTTATTTACTTGGAGCAGGTGACGTGACGAGGTGAGGATATCATGCTTTGGACCTGTCTGCACGTTAATTACGTGTACTACCTCTGCCCATTTTTTTTGCAATTCTATGTTTGAGCGAGTCAAAAGTTACTTATGTTTGAGTAGGTTTATAGAAATTTTTATTAACTTATAGAAATATATTTCACGATAATTTTCTACTATTATTTGATCCCGATTTTTTTATTTTTTATATATGCTTGATCAGAATTAAGATAAACTTGTCCATCAACCCGTGCTCCCGCACGGGGTAATATTTTTAAAAATTATTGTGTTCAAAGATATTTAGAAATTAAACTCCTACCTAACAACCAAGATTGTTTAAATACTACTCTTTCATTATTTTTCAATACTACAATGTAATACTCATATAAATGTATACTTATCATTTTTTATTTGTGATTGATTTTTAATTAGTAATTACTCTATAAACTTCATCCACATTCACACTTTTTTCCATTTTGTATCACACCTCCATACATTTTATTTTGTATAAAGAACAATACTTTTCATCACTTCCTCACATATACATGTATAAATGGTATACATGATGACACTCATCATGTATATATACGGTATATATACCTTAATTTATTATTTTTACATTGACAATGACAGATAGGTAATTTAGAATCATATATTAAGTTACTTTACGACTTTTTGATAGGATGCACAAAAGAGATTAAGATTAATTTGTTTAGTTTAGATTACCTTTGAACTTAGATACATATTTTCAATGTAATTTTAAGTTACCCTATATAATGATACACATGAGTAGATAAAGATTATGAAATTAATTTAAATTATTTTTTAAATATCATATCTAGATAATATAGATATAACTTTAGGGTTTATTTTATCATATTTTTATAATGATAGTGTTAGATAACTTTTTGAAAAATATAATAGACAAATGATTATGGCTATTAGAGTTTGCATGATTGATATTTTTTATTTTGTGAGAATTTCTAGGATTTGTGTTTTTTCTAGCATGTCTCGTGAGAACTAATGCAGAGTCTTCAATTAAAAAATAATGCTACATTGGTACCAACTATTGCTTTGAGCTATGTCTCATTTGTTAAATATTCTAACACAATACCTATAGAGATATATACTTATTATTTTCCTTAGACTATGGTAGATTTTAGTTAATAACTATTTTATAATTTATTGTTACACATTAATGATCTTTAAATTTCACTTTGCATCACATGTATGCACTTGAATTTCTTTAATAAACACTAAGTTTGAACTATAATTTTAGCATAGAAATTTATGTTCTCATCATTTTCTCTACATCTTTATAAATAACAACGCACATCATGCGTATATACCTTAATCACTATATCATATACAAATAGTGTATGAAATATACGATTTATAATCTTATATTGGTGTATATTTTTAATTAAGATGATTTCAATTCAAATGTAGGATTACCTCATGTTATTTTTAATAATGACGTATGCGTGTAATACAGATGTAAAGTTAAGGGGTTATTTTAAGTAATTTTCAGTATTCTAAGTGAGAAATTTAGTTGCAAATTTAGTAGGTTATTTTAAATATTGTTTATAAAAGAATAAGTGGGTACTTTTGATGAATATTATGGGTTACTTTAGTTTATTTTATATAATGGTAGATGTGGGTGATTTTGATATAAATTTAGGGGGTCACTTAAGCTATTGTACATGGGGACATAATTTGAAAGAGAGGAATATTAAAATTGTATATATAAATTATACCCATATATAATAACAAAAATGCTTACCTTGCACTCTTCGTTTGAATCAAATATTTTTGCTTTACATCCCGCCTCTAGATGCGTTTTCTTGAATCTTCAATTTGAGTTACACGATTAATATTGATTCCTCTGTACATGTATACACAGTCTACATGAAGACACTCATCAAGTAACGTTGCTTGTATATACATTAATAAGTTCAACTCTAATAAGTTAGCATTTTACAAATTAATAATGGAAAATAGATAATTGAATTATTGTTGGTGTGGATTTTAAATGACATATGTGGGTAATTTTAAAGCAAGTTAGAGCTTGAGTTACTTATTGAACATAGAAATATGTACTTTTATCATTTTAAAATACATTATGGTTACCTCACGTTATTTTCAATAATGATATATGTGGATAATATAGATGTAAAGTTAAGGGTTACTTTAAGTTATTTTTTTATTATTCATAGTGGGTAATTTAGTTGCAAATTTAGATGTTATTTTAAATATATTTTATAATAGCATAGTGGGCAACATTGATGAAGATTAGAGGTTAATTTAGTTTATTAATGGCAGAGGTAGGTAATTTAGATATAAATTTAGGGGGTTACTTTAAACTATTTTCATAACGGCATAGGTGGGTAATTTTTTAGAAAATATAATAGATCTAATGGCTATGATGATTTGTGTGTTTTAATTGATGGCTAGATGTTTTGCTTTTTTGTGAGAATTTCTAGGATTTTTTTGTTTTTCTAGAGTGTCTACTTAGGATCCTAGGTGGCTTCGTCTGGAGGCTTCAAAAGAAGGCTCCAATTAGTAATAGTAAGATTGACTTCTTAGAAAACGAGAATTGCATTGTTTTTGGATGTAGGGAGCACTGCATTGGAATGTCGGATCTACCCATAAGTTTTGTTTTGCCTTGGTATGGGATAGCGACACTTGAGTTCGTCGTCATTTAGCTTCTGATCAATACTAATTGAAGTCTGCTCATAACTCTGCTCTATCAATGAAATTGGCACAATTCGTGCCGGTTCGTTCAAAAAAAAATACTAATTGAAGTCTGCTTCGAGAGTGTTCACCTCAAGATCAAGGAACCACACGCGTACTTAACTCACCGTGCCTTCCTCTTGCAAAGTATTGGCACCTAAGAATTTCCAAAGTGTATCCTTAAAAAAAAAGAATTCCCAAAGTGTATCCTCAAAAAAAAAAAAGAACAAAGAATTTCCAAAGTGGCTGTAGACTGTAGCAAATTGGCTCTCATCTAACCTTCATGGCTGAAGATATGTCAATTATAGCAGATTGGCTCTAGCTAGCCCTGCCTGACCTCCCTAATAGCTTCGGCAGTGCCTAGGTACAAAACCACAGTCGAGCGATAACGATAGTTTCTGTTACTTCTTTTTCTTTCTTTTGTCAGTGCTGGAATGGCTATAGAGCCTGTTTGTTTCAGTTTAAGATTATATAATCCAGCTTAAAGCCTGAAAATAATCTCTCAAGAAAACAAACACTTTAGCTTATTCATCACCCTCTAGAGTATTATAATCCATAAACTGCTGAAAATATGCTTATTTCGGATTAAGGGGCTGTTTGTTTTGGCTCAAGATTATATAATCCAGCTTAAAATCTGAAAATAATCTCTCAAACAAACAAACAATCTAGCTTATTTATCATATTATATAATTTACACCCTCTAGATTATTATAATCCATAAGCTGCTAACGATATGCTTATTTCGGATTATATAATCCATCTCCTATAATCTAGATTATATAATCTACAAAGAAAACAAACAGGCCCTAAATAATCCATCTCCTATAAATCTAGATTATATAATCTTACTTGCAAACAAACAGGGCCTTAATGTAGCCTCGTTTTTCCCAATTAATAAATACAAACATGATGTATATATAGTTAGTTTCACATAACTCTAGCACTTATTAATTACTTGGTGGAAAAGAAGTGACATCTGTTCATACGCAATGCGCGTCGTATGTAGAAGCAAATAGGTTGATGAGACCTAGTAACGCGTTTGATGCCTTTGAACAGTGTGGAAGCCAAGAGTGCGTAGCAGATACGCAGCTGCACGCGGTTGACACCTGATGAAGGTGTGTGCCTCAGAGAAGTGACTACTGTGTACTGATGACTACTGCTCACATTCTGAAACCACAAGAGACTAGAGAGAACAAGAGGAAGAACTGAGATGAGAGCTACCTATTCGCTAGGAACAATGTACTTGATCGAG
Source organism: Alloteropsis angusta (assembly GCA_037127165.1). Classification (NCBI taxonomy): domain Eukaryota; kingdom Viridiplantae; phylum Streptophyta; class Magnoliopsida; order Poales; family Poaceae; genus Alloteropsis; species Alloteropsis angusta. Next base: position 13,199 of record JAZFNS010003370.1, on the reverse strand, counting down.
ATGAGATCCCTGAAGCTACGGCTAGCCGCAAGCCAAGAGTATAAATGTCAGCGCCCCCATTCATCATCGTATCTCTTCATACGTAATCCATGATCATCAGTAAATAAATATGTATTAGCATAACACTATATTAATCACACACGAAATCATCAGTGCAAAACCCAAGTGTGTGTAGCTATCTAGCTGGCGATCTTGTCGGTCCGATCCATATCCCGTCGCTGCCAGACCGGCGTAGCCCTCGCCGAGCCTACGACCATAGGGCGATGCCGACGCGTCCTTTCCTTAAAAATTCTGGACCTTCTTTTGGCGTCGCCCATGCAGTATGCTGCAGAGTCAAATCTCGCAACCAGTAGTTGCATGCGGCCCCAAGTAAACGAAGGCAGCGCAAGCAATAAGACAGAGAGCTGTTACAGACTACTAATCAGAAATGGCGCAACTGGAAATTTTAAATTCGGGAATCACGTGGAGGCCGCCACACACTTGCCTATAAATGGCGGCATCGATCGGGTGGCGAGGTAGTATCAACACACAGGATCGTCGGGACACCAGAGTACAGAGTACTAGTGTACTAGACAACTCGTGCGAGTCGTGATGGATCACGCCGCCGAGAGAGATGAAGATGACCATCGGCGAGAGGTCGTCGACGTCGAGAGCGGCGGCGGCGGCGTCGACGGGGCGTCGTCGTCGTCGTTGTCCATCGTCGACCGGCAGGACTCGCTGTTCCGGGAGGCGGTGACGGGCGGTCACCGCGCCGGCGCAGGCCACGCTGAACAGGTCCGTACGTCGTCGGTCGATTTGACCAAGCAGATGGATCCATCTCTTCGGCCTTTTATTTTTCCTCTACAACGTGCAAGTAACTAACTCCCCGGAGGCCCGGATGCATGGATGATGCAGGATGGGTGGTGGAGGACGCTGCGGCTGGCGTTCCAGTGCGTGGGCATCCTGTACGGCGACGTCGGGACCTCGCCGCTGTACGTGTACTCTGCCGCCTTCGGCCACGGCGGCGTCGGCCACCCGGACGACGTCCTGGGGGTGCTCTCCCTCATCATCTACAGCTTCATCCTCTTCACCGTCATCAAGCTCGTCCTCATCGCCCTCCACGCCAACGACGACGGCGACGGTTAGAGCTAGCTTTAATTTCTCCTCCATCGTCGTCCACACCCAATATTCTTTCTTGCACAGCCAACGTGTGTATAACGAGATTTTGGTTGTTCCGGCCGATCGATAGGAGGAACATTCGCACTCTACTCCTTGATTTCGAGGTACGCCAAGGTCAGCCTGATCCCCAACCACCAAGCCGAGGATGAACTGGTCTCGAGCTATGGAACACATGGGAAGCCGTCGGCCACACTGAGGAGAGCCAACTGGCTGAAGCGTCTGCTTGAGACAAGCAAGCCGGCAAAGATCTCGCTCTTCCTTCTCACCATCCTTGCGATTGCCATGGTCATCAGCGACGCTGTCCTGACCCCTCCTATTTCCGGTACTGCACCGAAACTAAACGCCTTTCTCATCAGAGATCAATCGACAACCCTACGTGTGCAGGTTTTTGTATATCAATGTGAACTGATTCTGGTTTGTCCTCTTAAAATGTTCCAGTGCTGTCAGCTGTAAGTGGGTTGAAGGAAAAGGTGCCTGGTTTGACAACAGGTAAGAAGAGAATAAGTGCATGAATATGTATGCTTATCACAGGGTAGAGAAGATTTTTGTTTTAAAGAAACGGGTAGAGATCATGCTACCTTTCCTAAAATTAATTTAATTACTGTCCCTTGAAGATCAGGACTTGACTTAACTGTAGAATCAGTTAAAAAAGACTGACTCTGTCAATGAGCTATAAGCGGATCATCAGCTAATAATGCAAAGTATTTTTTTTAAAAAAATTTCACACAGATCAAATAGTATGGATCACTGTGGCAATTTTGGTACTTCTGTTCGCAATCCAGCGCTTTGGAACCGATAAAGTTGGCTACTCGTTCGCACCAATCGTCCTGCTGTGGTTGCTTCTGATCGGAGGAATTGGCCTCTATAACCTGATCAAGTATGATGTTGGTGTCTTGAGGTCGTTCAACCCAAAATACATCATTGACTATTTCAGGAGAAACAAGAAGAAAGGATGGGTCTCGCTTGGTGACATCCTCCTTGTTTTCACAGGTTGGCACACACAAATAGCTTTGACTTAACTAGATAAGCAAGCCAGCTCAAAGAAAATGTTTTGCAAATATATCTTCTTTTTTTAAGTCAATATGAAAAATATATGCCCCTATATGAAGACATAACATATATGGTACCATTTACTCTTCACAGGAACCGAAGCTCTATTTGCTAACCTGGGATACTTCAGCATAAGATCCATTCAGGTATGTGTGCAAATGCTTTGACGCTGATATAGGGTTATGTGAAACTTTGGCGACAACAATTGGCATAATAAGGTTAATATTTGTTAAGATGATAGAAAAAATAGATACCCTAGATTTTCATACTAATTAAAGCAAAAAACATTTTAAACTTTTGTTAGATAAGCAAGATGTTTTCGTTATATATAAGTAGGTAAATCATTTTCATACTAATAAACAAACATTATTTCTGAAACTTTTCAGTTAAGCTTCAGCTTTGGGTTACTGCCATCTATATTGCTCACATACATCGGGCAAGCAGCATACCTAAGGAAGCATCCAGAACATTTTGCTGATACTTTCTATAGATCAGTTCCAAGTAAGCATATACTTTAATATGTTTTTTATTTATGTACAACTGTTCTCAAAATTAGTTAATGAGATGTGCACTTCATTGTTGTCAATCCAGGCACTCTGTTTTGGCCAACATTTATCTTGGCGATTGCGGCATCCATCATAGGAAGCCAAGCAATGATCTCGTGTGCCTTTGCAACTGTTTCACATTTACAAACGCTCAGTTGCTTCCCAAGGGTTAGGATATTGCACACATCAAAGCGATTTCATGGACAACTATATGTTCCTGAAGTTAACTTACTGCTGTGCGTAGCTGCTTGTCTTGTGACTGTCAGTTTCAAGACAACCACCATTATCGGAAAAGCCCATGGTAAGAACAGTGTTTAACATACACATTTACAAATATGAACAAATATTCAAATATGAAGCACACTTAAAAAAGTAATATAACTGTAAAAGCATCTCTAACCATGTCTTTATAATCAATGCAAGCAGAAATCTGTATCATCCTTGTGATGATCATCACGACACTGCTGCTGACAATCGTGATGCTCTTGGTCTGGAAAATCAATATTTTGTGGATTGTTCTCTTCTTCTCCATCTTCATTCCAATAGAATCTATTTACCTATCATCGGTGCTATACAAGTTTACTCATGGACCATACGTGCCGGTGGCGATGTCGGCAGTCTTAATGGTGGTGATGATTGTTTGGCACTATGTACATGCCAAACGGTACAAATATGAGCTGAAGCACACCTTATCCCCTATCAAGGCNCAAAGAACTTCTTGAGCACCATGACCTGAAGAGGGTCCCTGGAGTTGGGCTATTCTACACTGAGCTGGTGCAAGGCATCCCTCCTATATTCCCTCACCTCATCGAGAAGCTCCCGACCATTCACTCGGTGCTTATCTTCGTAGCCATCAAGCATTTGCATGTTCCCCATGTNCGATGCCTCTGAGCGCTTCCTCTTCCGACAAGTAGAGCCCAAAGAGTACAAGGTATTTCGATGTGCGGCACGGTATGGGTACCGTGACTCCCTTGAGCAGGAGGCAGAAGACTTTGTCCATACACTTGTGGAGTGTCTCCAGTACTACATACGAGATGTCAATCTCTACTCTGTGGATGAGATGCAGAATGTTAGCTACCCAATCTCTCGTGATCAGAGCTTATCACGGGAGAAGCCATCCGGAAGTCATGCCATCTATGCCGAGGAGATGATTACACCGATCCAGTCCTTCTCCGAGCTCACAACAATGTCGAATGGTGTGAGCAATCGTCTGCCGCAGTTTCAGGTAATAAAACTGATCTAGCTGAGTTTGCTTCTGTGTGTTTTCTTGTAGTACTGTGAAATTAATGAAAGTTAATTAGCAGGTATCAAAGATGAACATTGCCGAGTTAGCGAAGATTGAGGAGGAACAGAAGTTCATCCAGAGAGAAACCGAGAAAGGTGTGGTGTACATTCTTGGAGAGAGTGAGGTGGTGGCAAGGCCTCAGTCCTCGCTCCTTAAGAAGATCGTGGTCAACTACATATACTCCTTCCTGAGGAAGAATTTCATGCAAGGAGAGAAGATGCTATCGATTCCCCATGGCAAGCTACTGAAAGTTGGAATCTCATATGAAATTTAGGTGGCCAAAATAATCAAGATTAGTAAACCGAGGTTGGGACTGGGCCGGGAAAGAAGAAAGATGCGACCTGCATATACACTTGTACAGCAGTACAGGGATGATATAAGATAGTTGTACCATAATGTAACGTATAGAAGAGTCAACAGGATGCCATGATGCTGCACAAAGGACCAATCTGGTTCATGTGTGACTAGCATTCGTGTACTCTAGAAAAATGCATAGCTTTTATGCCACATGTCTATATGTTTTATGAATACTGTTATTATGTCTATATTTGTGAACGTTTCTCTTCTATTTGTACAATCCAAATTTTATGAAGACAAAAATTTGGCACAAACTGTTGTTCCGAAAGTGTCAGTAAAAAATTGAACAGATGAAAGAACGGACGCCTTTTGGTGGGTTGCTGATTCAGGCCCACAACAGCAGAACTGCACCCGTTGTGTTTTATGATCTGCATGGTGGTTGTGCTGTTATGTTCCCGGGCCGTCTAGTTCATGCAAAGTTGGTTGCTCGACCTGTCTTTTCCCACTTGGTCTTGTTGAGTGGTTGTGCAGCCTCTTGTACTTATATAAATTTATTAATCATATACTTATATAACTAGTAAGACTACCCACGCACTTGCATGACTAGATCTTATAGTTTTTTAGATTTCACATTTACTATTTAATATTAACTATTAAAGGTTTTTTAAATAAAATTGTATATCTAAAGTTTTGCGGCTAGATTTAATTACCTATAAGATTTCATTTTTTTGAGACAATTCCCTATTTGGTCTGTTAAAAGTTGCCATTCTTTTCTTGGTCCGGGAAAAGTTTTCGTTCCTTATTTGACACAGATTTTTAACTTTGGTTCTTTATTCGACACTACCGTTCCTTTCCGTGCGTTCCGTCAGTTAAGTCGCATGAACAGTAACCCACGCGTTCACTTAAACAAAATGACAC
>JAZFNS010022962.1:1929-18127 GCA_037127165.1 Alloteropsis angusta | reverse complement strand
CAGCAGCAGCAGCAGCAGCAGCAGCCCGCGGCCGCGGAACCGGTGAGGAGGAAGAGAGGGAGGCCGCCGAAGAACAGGGATGGCGCGCCCGCTGCGGTGCCCGCGCCCGTGAAGCCCGTGAGCAAGAAGGACGAGGAGGTGGTGTGCTTCATCTGCTTCGATGGGGGCAACCTCGTGGTTTGCGACCGGAGGTATGTGTGCGATGGTCATTAGCTGTTGTAATCCTGGAAGGGTAATGCAGGCTGAACTTGATTGCCCGTGCTGATAAGCGTCACTTGCGCGTTTAGGGGTTGCCCGAAGGTGTACCATCCTGCGTGCATCAAGCGTGACGAGTCCTTCTTCCGGTCTCGGGGCAAGTGGGATTGTGGTCAGCATACTACTCCTGGACTCTGACTTCTCTGTGTTCAATGTCCACTCATTTCTTGAATGGATACAGAGTAGTACTACAAAATTAATGCTTAAGTAGATGTTTTAATTGCATGTTGACATACCATGACCTTTTGAGATAATGCAAGCCAAGATTGCTGTTGAAAAAATAGGAAGTGTTTCAAGAAATAAATGTTTTAACATCCAAGCAGAGATATGGTAATTAATGTGTATAGTTCCACGTTAAATATATTAGTCAGTTATGGTAATCTTGCCATCTCAGCCCCTCCTGCATGCAAATGGAAGATGATTTTATGCTACTATGTAGATGGGTAGAGGAGGGGGAAATTAGCAGTATAGATTTCCCGAAGTGTTTTTTTTGTTGGTGATTTGTTATAATCCGCTTACACACCAGGTCAAAAAGGCATTTATTGTACTTGGATTGACTGACAAGAGAAGAATGTGTTCTTTTGGCTTATATTGTATCTGGTTAGGAGTTCAACAACAAAGATATCTTGTTTTGATGAATTATATCAGTACATCCATTAATACGTGCTTGTATAAATTATCACAATTCAGAAGTCATCGGTTTTATATGCAACTATTATCAATTTCACACATGGCAGGTTGGCATATATGCAGTAGCTGTGAGAAGGCAGTACAATACATGTGCTATACCTGTACGTATTCTGTCTGCAAAGGATGCATCAGGGAAGGCAAATTCTTTGGTGTTAGAGGGAACAAGGGCTTCTGTGATACATGTTATGGTACCATATTGTTGATAGAGTCCAAAGATGATGGTGCAAAGGTACCCTACTTCTAGTCCTATGTTTTCCATTTCTTCAATAGTGGAAATGTTTTGTACACAAAGATATGTATAGAAAGAAAGTTAGATCCTGCTCTCGTTGAAAAAGAAAAAAAACAATTGAGTAAATGTCACTATTGGCACCAAGCTTTACTCTAGGCTTCATTGGCGTCCCTATACTTTTTAGTTTTTGATTGAGCCTCAAACTTCAACATATGATTAGATTGATACTTTTAGCCAGCAAGCAGACACGGTGACACTGCATCCAGTCCATAAGCTGTGCTCATGTTGGAATCATCGCAATTGATATGGAATGATCTTGCATCTTTTCACTACCGTCCTTGTAAATACCATGCCTTTTCCTGATGTTTTTATGTTTTAGTTTTTCCAAATATGCTATGGCCATATGTGGATATACTGTATTAGCTTTGAGTTGTAGGTAAGGTGGCCTTACTTGGTAACTTGCTGTGCACAGATATATCCTTAGGTCAAAGTAACAAAGGATATATGTCGAGTAAAGAGTATTGGGATCACATTTAAATCTCAAAAAATGCATAATATTTTGACCTTTTTTTACTTGGATGAACAAGATACCCAAGTGATTTTTTGGAGCTCGTGCCTTCACTAAATATACACTGATCCAGATAAATTTACACGACTGCATTGGCAACTACTACTTGTTTGACATATCTACGCCTTGAATAAGCCATTATTTGATCCTAGGTTTAGTTGCATACATCTTGAAATGATATTCTGACCATCCTATTACGCCCTTTTCAGGTTGGTGTTGATTTTGATGATAAAAATAGCTGGGAGTATCTTTTCAAGCTATATTGGTTGGATCTGAAAGGGAAGCATTTATTAACATTGGATGAGCTAATCAGGGCCAAGAGCTGTTGGACTGTTCCTACTACTGCTGGTAGGAGAGAGAAAGAGGAGTCATCTGATGAACTATATGATGCAAACGATGACCAAGATGCTAGTTTTGACATCTCTTCAAGGAAACGAAGACGGAATAATTCTTCAGCAAAAAGAGGACAGAAACGGAAAAATGACAGTGGTATTACTGCAAGGATGTGTGAAATCTCAATCAACAGTGCTGGGAGTTTACCAAATGGATCAACAAGTGAAGGGATGTCTTTGCCAGGTTTTACAAAGTGGGCTTCATCCGAGCTGTTGGAATTTGTTGGACACATGAGAAATGGTGATAGTTCTTACATTTCACAGTCTGATGTCCAGATTCTTTTGCTTGAATATATAAATCAAAATAACCTCCGTGATCCTCGCAAAAGAAGTCAAATTATCTGTGATACAAGGCTTAGCAATTTGTTTAAAAAACCACGTGTCCGTCATTTTGAGATGGCAAAGCTTTTGGAGACGCATTATTATGTGAAACAGGCTCCAACATTAAATGCAGATAATCAAAGAGCAGTTGATTCAGATTCTGCTGAAGTAGACACTGGAGGACATAATGAGTTGATGGCTACATTAGGTTCTGATAAGAGGAGGAAGGTTCATAAGAGGATTGAAAGAGAGCCGACAACTAATCTAGAGGATTATGCAGCCATTGACATGCATAATATCAATTTAATTTACTTGCGTCGCAGCTTGATGGAGGATCTTATTGATGATGCTGCACCATTCTCTGACAAAATTGCGGGTGCTTTTGTGAGGATAAGAATTTCTGGCCTTGGCAACAAACAAGATATGTACCGTCTAGTTAAAGTTCTTGGTAAGATTACTCCTACTACAGAGTACAAATCTGAGCTGCTAAATCTTATATAACCAGTGTTTAATTCTATATACAGGTACACACAAGGTTGCAGAGCGATACAATGTCGGTAAAAAGACAACGGACTATGCTCTTGAGATATCGAATTTAGATAAAAAGGAGGTTATCGCAATGGATACGATCTCAAATCAGGATTTCACAGAGGTAAATACAATAAGAACAAATGTGTGCTGATGGAGATGCAGCACAGAAATTTATTTTCCAACACCTAGTAGGCTAACACTTAATGGTAAACCTAACTAATTTGCATATTGTTATATGTTANATACCTTTTTGTAGGCTAATTAACTTAGTGTTTACTTTTAGCACCAACTGTTGTATTATANAAAAAACATTATAGATAGCTTTGCAATTATAGTATCTACTGAAGATATCATAATGACTTTGTAGTTGGCAATGTTCTTAGCTTAATCTGTATATTTAAAGTTAAGTTCAGCAACGGAAATGATTCCTCCAACTTAGAAATATATTGTTTGTTTTGCTAGAATAACTAGTGAAGCTGATTTGAATCTTAATACAAATAATAGCAAAATTATATCAGCTTTTGGTGTTGGGAATAGTTATGGTACTAAGTTAATATACTTTTCTCAAGCAAAGCTTTCATAATCTGATCTCTGTTACTTCATTTCAATCTGATAAAGTGCAGAATGTTGCTCACTTCCTTAAACATTGTTTTGTTCTTGTTTTTGGTTAAATACCCTTATGATGTGGTATGCTTGCATTCCTTAGAAGTTGCTGATAATTTAGAATCGCCCTATGGCGAATCTATTACTCATCTGTTATACACGTTGGACTGTTTTTCTAGCTATTAAAATGAAATATTTCCGATCCTCATTCTTACTGTAGTAGTACAATAGTTTCTTGTGCTTTCTTCCCTCTAAACTGTAGGTTTGCCTGTGCTTGTGTAGGAGGAATGCAAGCGCTTACGTCAGAGTATGAAGTTTGGTCTGACCACCCGGTTGAAAGTGGTACTACTGTGATTCAATATATGATGACTCTTCTGATTCCTAAGTATACCAAATTTACATAGTCTGATATATCCTCTTTTCTTGTTAATTATCAATTCAGGGAGACGTCTATGAGAAAGCTAAAATCTTCCAGTCTCTGAGATTTAAAGATGTAAGCAAAATCTATTAAAGGAACATTGACTGCAAGCTGAACCTTGTTATTTCAGAATACCTCTAGTTTTGTGATTTTGTCATTTCGGGATAACCTGACATTATTTATTAAATTCTTTTTCAGTGGTTGGAAAACGAGAAACAGAGGCTCAGCCATCTTCGTGATCGTGCTAGTGAAACTGGACGTCGAAAGCAATATCCTTTTCTTGTAATAATGTGCTGCTGTTACAATTTTTTACTTCTTTCTGCCTCTTTGTTACCGTGGACCATTTATTTTGGATATATTATCTAGCGGTTCTCAGTTTTTAATCACCATATTGCATGCCTAGTTGTGTATCCTTTGACGGATACAACTTTAAGTATGATCATGAAAACTGTTATTTGTAGTTTCGTAAAGTATTGTTTCCATAAGGACATTGTTCAAGCAAAACTTCATAGAAGTTTACTACTTTTTTTCTGTGAGAACATGGTTTTTGGGTTTGCTAGGCACTTTAGGTTTCATACTAATCTGAAAAGTTTTTGCAATGTATTTTCAGAAAAGTTTTTGTTGTGTCCATTATAATTTTCCTCTTCTCTTTCACTTCTGCACATTTGGGTCAGCCTTATTTACTGCTTGCTTTGTGAAGAGCATAGAAACTTGTCATCGTCTTTGAATTATGATTGCTGAGAAATCAGCCATGCATATTCTTAAACTACCTTGAGTTTGATAGACAAGATCTGCTATCAAAGCAGCTTTTGACAAATAGTTTCTTCTTTTTATTTCATTGAGATGAGATGATGCATCTGACAAAAATTAATATTTTATGCTACAACCTTCATTTTTGTTATCATAGTTTGTCAGAATTTAGCTAGAAGAATTATGTCTTATAATTTATTTCATGGTCGTAAGTGTGTTAAGGCTCCATTTTGCCTATGCCAATGATGATTGGCATCAATACATGCTTGTATTGATCATTATTTATGATCCTTAACTGTATCATACATTGAGGGAGTGTGTAGAGAAGTTGCAGCTTCTGGAGACTCCCGAAGAAAAAGCACGCATGGTTAATGAAGTGCCAGAAGTACATGCTGATCCCCGCATGGCTCCAAATTATGAATCTGCTGAAGAACAGGATTATAAGAAAGCTGGTACTAAATCTACCTGAACTGTTCCTATTCTATAATGATGTATTATGGCTATAATGAACTTTTGTAAATTTGCTTGTTGCTTTTGTTGCAGTTGATTGGACCATAAATAGGAACGGACCAGATGGAAAAAAAGGAGCAGAATCAAATTATGTGCAGAGTCATACACAAAAGCGCCTGGATGCAAGTGGTCATGCAAGTAGTGTGCCTACAGAGGTCGTAGGCCTTGGGGCAGTAGCAGGAAGTAACATTAATTTAAACAACACAGCAACTGAACCTGCATCGCTTGGAGTTATATCAAATGACACTGAGCCAGAAAGAGTCTGGCACTACAAGGACCCTAAAGGAATCGTTCATGGGCCGTTCACTCTTTCACAGCTATCCAATTGGGTAACCTATTTCCCACGTGACATGAGAATATGGCTTACGTTTGAGAGCGAGGAGAACTCACTTCTGTTGTCTGAAGTGCTCTCAAAACAGCAGAATGATTTCATCCAACCTTCAGCAGTCACTACCAGTGATAAATCATTATGGGCAGGCACTGGGCAAGACGGAAGCAACTCCAAATTAGTTGCAAATAACTCTTCCCCCCCTATTGGTTACAACACGGTGTATTCTTCAACAAATCCTGTTGAAGACAAAGATTTGAGTTCTGCTTCTGCTGTGTCTAGTCAGTCAGGAGCTCCTGCCTGCCTTCGCCAACCAGTTCCATCTATGACTACCTCAAATTTAAGCAAGGTTGAGGGAACCATTTATCAGCAAAAGTCATGCAGACCTGACACATCAAATGCACCCTTTGATCAGCATCCTGAACCTGAAAGTATCCCTGTGTTTTCCTCGAAAACTCAAGGTGTTGAGTGTGAGTACCCTAGTCCAACCCCAAAACCGGAGAGGAAGGAGACTTCCATGAACCAATCAGGATCAGCATTAGTACCACCTGAAGATTTAGCTACAAAGACTTTTGTCCACTGTTCAATATCTTCTGTATCGGAACCATTTGGTCCTCCTGCTAGTAAAATTGATAGCTTGCAATCACTCAAGGAAAGATCATGCCCAGAAGAAACACAATTAAGAGGTAGGCACTCTATCACTCAAATGGAACATCTTTTCGAAGAGAGTGCAGTAACGAGAAGTAACAAACTGGCTGATCCAGTATCTGATGCTGAAGGGATTGCTGTATCAGATGTGTTGGAATCTTTAAAAGAACAAAACTGTGAAAAATATAGTATTCATGAAGCAGCGCCTTCAGAAAATCTTGTGCCAGCTTCAGCTGAGGAAGAACAACCGCAATGCTCTAGTCCTATTGCATTGTCGCCTTGGGGTGAACCAAGTTACTATCAGGGTGAAGCTGTTGATTCTGCTATGTGGGGTGTCCAAGATGACCCTGGTAATGAGATGTGGTCAATGCCATCACCAACACCTGCTCTCCAACCTTCCTCAGGTTAGCTCTATAAAAACCATCCTCGGGATAAGAAAAATGCCTAAAATTCTCAATATTTGCTTCCTTAACAACCTTTAATCTTACGAAATCTTCAATATGTCTTGAAGCTGATGGAAAAGACTCCTCGTGCATCATAGAGGATGTGATAGCAATCCAAGGAAATAATGCTTTTGTTGAAACATTACCAACAGAAGGGGAGAAGACGATGGAACAGGGAAACTCAAGTGCATCTACAGGTCCTGGAGTACCAGAACAGGTAATGCTATTCAAATATCTTACTGGAGCAAGCTTCCAACTTGATTCATCTTTTGACTAGAGAAAAATCTTAGTATGTTATAACTAACAACATAGTGCTTCTGGCAATTTTAGGTAAAACCACAGCCGAGCGCTGCCTCGGGCCCATCAAGAGAGAAGAGCACACAAGCTTCAGGCGGGCAACCCTCTCTAGAGGGGAGCGCAAAAGCTTCAGGTTGGAAACCACCAGTCTTATCACTTGAGGGGATAACTAATGATTCAGATTCACAACCATCATGTCCAACACAAGGGAGCTCTAAAGCTTCAGGCTGGAAACCTCCAGCCTTATCGCTTGAGGGGGTTACTGACGATTCAGATTCGCTACCATCATGTCCTACGCAAGGGAGTGCAAAAGCTTCAGGTTGGCAGCAATCAAGTTCCTCTCCAGATGGGAGCAGAAAAGCCTTAGGTTGGCAACCACCAGGTTCGTCTACAGATGGGAGTGCGAAAGCTGCAGGTTGGCACCGCTCAAGTACATCACCACAGGGGGGCAGAAAAGCATCAGGTTACCAACGGTCAGGTTCCTTCACCCAAGGAAGCTCAAAAGCTTCTGGTTGGCAACCCTCAGGTTCTACAGAGGGGAGTGCAAAAGTTGATGTCTGGCAACGAACAAGTTCATCTCCAGAGGGAACCAGAAAATCTTCAGGTTCGCATTGGTCAGGCCGTGAGAGCTCAAAGGTTAATTCTACATCTGGTGCCAGTGAAAACCGTAAATTGTCTAGCCACCAAGCTACTACACCAACAGGGAGGCACTCTGTGGAAGCCCCAAAGAGACAGGGAAACAGCGACAAGATTAGCAAGAATACTGCTGGCTGGGAAGAGGCTATAGGGAACTCTTCGGAGGCATCAAAGAGACATGGAAACGGTGACAAGAATGCAGGTTGGGGAGAAGCTCTTGGAAGCAACAGGAGCTGGCATCCATCCTCTGGCAGTGCCAGTCGGAGTAGCCAGGGGAATCACCACCATGATAGGCACTCCCATGGCAGCGAATCCCGTCGAGGTAACTCAAACCATCCGAGGAGGTACGACCATCGTCATGATCATGGCAGCGGTGGGCCGTCAAGGTCGTCGTCGAGAGGGCAGCCCCAAAGAGGGGTATGCAAATTCTACGAGAATGGCCACTGCTGGAAGGGTTTGAACTGCCAGTACCTGCACCGCTGATCTCCGCAGTTGCAAAACGTTGCGCAATTGCCTCGCCATCACATTTTTGTATAGTCCCATATGGTAACCCCGTAGTCAGTATAGGAGCAAGCGTAGTAACGATGATGGCACCACCCAAGCTGCTAGTAGTATATATCCATAAGAATAGGAATATGATTAAACTAGCATTTCAAGTTTTATAGGGCCATTTAACTTATGGTCGTGGTGGTAGACTGGTAGGTTGGCCGCTTTTAGAGGGTGAATCAATCTGTTCAGTTAGACGGAATTGTTGGGATCCCGATGTGAATTTCCTCAGCCAAGGCCAAGTAAGCATGTGTCAGCTGATTGTAAGCCACCGAGCTACTGTTGTCTGCACAGGCGTACAGAGGCGACGTCTTCGCGGTTGCAGCTCGTATAGAGGTGTGCTGCACGATCGACATGTGAACCAACTGAATTGCTTGCAACTGTCCGCGACACAAACTGCTGCGCGGCAGGGTGCACGGCACCTTGTGGAGGTGCTGTGACGCTAAGCGCCGGAAGCCGGGAAGCTAACCCCAACCCTCCTCGCCGTAGGCGGCTAAGCGAAAGACAGGGAGACGACGAGCTCCGTGGCCTCGTCCAGTCGTCCTTGGGAATTGGGATGCGATGTCGTCTGGCTCGCGCGCCGCGGCACGCGCGTGGCGGCCACCCTCTACCTTTGATCTCCAACGCCGGGGGCCACAGGTCGTCAGGTCGTCCAGGCACCGGCACCCAAAGCCAAGTTGTCAGTTGTCACTATGAACAGGCGAGTATCATATTTGTTTCTACAAGTCGTAAGAACACATTGGCGCAGGGATTCCAGGCATACTCTTCTGACTAATCATCCCATTATTTGCTACAACCTGTCGCTAAGATTCGGCCGCCTACTGTGCAAACGACGAGCCGAGCATGGGTCCCTGCAGTTATCTTGACCTGGGCGTGGTGGAGGGACAGAACACTGGGTAGTAGGTGTTGAGCTCAAGGTGGCCCAGAATCTGCTGGAGAAGCGGCAGGTAGGAAGAGTGCCCAACGACGAGCTCAGTGACATCGACCTGTGCATTCAACAGTACATTCAGGCAAAAAACAGATGCACAGAGAAAATACGGTATGTTTCACTGATCGGTCGGATGTCAAGTGACGCTTACGTTCTCAACTCCAGGGATATCGACTGTCTGGATGCCGGCCAAACCTTGCGTGAGCAGGCTGCAAGGAAGCAGTTCATCAGCCAATGCTGGAAGCACGCTGTTCGTCTTTTAACAGGAGGTACGAGCTCTGGAAGGCCAAGCATAGTGAGGTTTACCTGGCGCGAAAAGTGATGCCGAGAATCCAATCGTTTGTGGAGTAGACGTTCACGAATCTGCCAGCAACCATCTGCAAAGGCACAACAAGACCATGCAAAAAATTAAAATTAAAATTGAGATGGTCCTCTGGAGCAGTTTTACATTGGCCGGAATGGTGGTTTCTTCAGGGAGGAAGCTTTCATCACAGGCTTGTTTGGAGAACACAGCAGAGTTCACAAAATGAGGAGGTGTAATGGAATACAAGTTCAGATTCATCGTACCTTCCTGGCAGGCTCCCACATCTCACCTCCAAGTGAAACTGGCGCACCTATGAGCACAGCTCTCTCAACGATTCCCTCTGTCCATCACAAACATGTCAGCAGTGTAATATACAGAGGTTGGCATGCAATGTCCCTCGCAACAAAAAGAGAAGAAGAAAAGAAATGGCTTGCAATGTTCAGGCATTTACAGGTACCGTTATTTCCCAAGTGCGCCAACTCCTGCAAGCACTTGAACACAACACGGGCTCCTAGCGAAAACCCGACCAGAGTAACAGGCCTGTGATGATTTTGGTACCGGTGCGAATATTAGCTCCATGGAGACAGCAAAGTCGATTGATTGAAATTGTAGGTACAAGAACCTGCTCCCTTGCAATCCGCTGAGCAGAACATCGGCAAGCATTTTCCCAGCTTTATCTGACCTGTATGTATGGATATACCAGATTAATCAATCTGAAACATGCATTAGATATATCAATTGAACTGTGAACAGAACAGCTATTCCATTAGTTGAGGATAAATTTAAGAAATAACAAAAAATCATAGTGCTCTTAAGTTACAATATAGCGACATTCAGTTTCACACTGCTCAGCAATTTAAATCAGGACGAACACCAAAATGGTAATCATAAAACCTTGGCTCATTAGAGTTCAAAAAGTGGCACCTGTCGATAGCAACGCTCCATTTGCTGTCGATAAAGTCTGCAGCAGATACCAAGGTAGCAGGCCACGCAAATGCTGAAATAATCCCACTCAACACAGTCTGCATTGCACCTTCTCTCATTAACTCTATTGCAACTCCTGCAGTGGTAACCAGATTGTTTTAGCATAATGGTTTAATGCGATGCAAATTATGTGTTGAAGTCAAAATTACTTGAGGTTAGCCAATCCTTTATTGCCGTGCTGACACCAATTACATGCTTAGACTCCCACTGTAGAATGTACCTGCCAATATCAGCAAGAATTTCATCTACCTTCTAAAGGCAATCTTCAAAATATTTGTGCATTGCAAGATGTTTTTCACACGTATAATAACAATGAGACACTCACCACTATCCATTTTTTTATCTCTATATTTATTCAAGTTGCATTATGTTCAGTCATGGTTTTGTACTTATGTAATTTACATAAGAAACAGGTACCTCTCTAAGTTAGTTATCCATCCTTCCCATGGCTTCGCATAATCTTCTTCCGTAAAAACAAATCCAGATACAAAGATGCCAACTGCTAGGCGCTGGAAGAACAAAAAAACATTCATAAACATCAGATCAATAAGCTTCACTCATGTTTTGTCCTAAAAGACAAATAAGAATATCTAGCTTTTTGCGCCCTTGAGATCATTTGAGCATCAAGCAAGTCACAGTGCACATAGAACTATAGAAGCAGAACAAAAACTCACACCCTGGCCATGGTTATCGCCGATGGTCTTGAACTCAAATTCTTTAACATCTCCGATTCTTATGGCCATTTTGCTCCCAGTCAATCCAGCTCCAGCAGCTGGTGTCAAATTAAGATGATTAATTGCTACTCACGATCGAAGGCTTCTGAATTAATTTTAGTTCATACATCTGTAAAGGAACATGTTGCTTCACTACATTCCTAAATTCAACCTATTACTACTCTACTACTATATTTTCAACACTAATCAGTACTAAGTGGTAGTACCTATTATTATAGGGCAAGACCGCAAGAATCAAGGGAAAAAAATGCGAAAATGAGCAAAGTATCACCAGAGTGAGAATTGTAATATTCAGACAACATTCAGGCTCACCACCAAAAGACGCTGCAACAGCTACAGAGCCAGCAGTGTGTCCAGCAGCAGTAGCTATAGCAGCAAAACCACTAGCTCCAATTATAGGTACAAGTGTATGCAGCGTTGGAACTAGAGCAGTGAACCCTGCAGCAATTGCTGGAGCTGCTAAACCTGATGGATTAGCAGAAAAATAAAATCAGCAAAGTTGAGCACATAGAGTACAGAACCGATCAATACCTGACATTTGAAATGGTTTCCTAAGGACTTGGTGTGAATTCATACCCCCGGATATTGCCATCAACGTTCCTCCTGTCAGCGCGGCTGCGCCGATGATCCCTCCACGCCTCCATTTCTGCCATCTGCTTCTGGGCGAGGTACTCTCACGTGACCGTTCTTCCTCCTTCGCTGCAGCCATAGCAGAGCAAGCAACCATTATCTCGACAGCTTCCTACAATTGCCAAGATGCATGTCCGATCACAAAACCGTACTCGATGCAATAAAGTTATCTCGTGGCAGTGGACAACGCGTGGCGCAAAGTACTGACCATCTTGTTCCAGTTGACGTCGAGCCACGTGGCGAGCAGCCGCAGCGCGACGCGGTGGCGGGCGTCGTAGCCCTTGGTGACGCGCGGCGACCCCATGCCCTCCTCGTCCATGTTCACGTCGGCGACGCACGCCGAGAGGAGCATGTACAGCACCGCCATCTTCCGGTAGTCCTTGGCGCGCGTCGACGGCAGGTCGTCGGCGCTGCACCTCCAGATCTCTGATTTGAGCGCCTCGGCCGCCGACTCGACGATGCCGCTCTCGAGGCCCATCGCCATGGCGTCGACGGCCTTGGCGAGCGCCAGCTCCTGGTCGGCTCTCTCGGACCGGGCCTTCTCATCGTCGTCTTCGTCCTCGTCCTCGAAGACCTTGCGAAGAAACTGCATCCACGGCAAGAGGACGCGTGGTTCAAGATGAATTTGCCGCTGAAACGAGATGAATTCAGAACGGAATCTTTATATTTGCATTGGCACGCATTTCGTTCGGTGCGTACGGCGCCAATGTGGTGCTTGGGGTCAGAGGACGCGGCCGTCTTCTCCACCCCGGGCCAGGCCTTGGGGTCGATCTCAAGAAACCTACAAGGAACGCGCACGCGCCATGTCACGACGCATTTGGGGGAATGGAGAAGCCGTGGCCGTCGATCATCACCTGAGGACGGGGCGGAGGAGGCCGCGTGAGTCGTGGGTCCAGAGGTCGCGGGAGTCGGGTTCGACGGCGGAGGCCCCGTCGGGGTGGGGGTCGTCGTCGAGGCCGTGGGAGCCGAGGAGGACGGTCTGGTGGGTCTGCGCCTGGCGGAGCGCGAGCGCCAGGAGCGCCCCCGCCGCGTACCGCTGCGTCGGGCCCAGCGTCGACGACGTGGCCATCGCCACAGGCTTGCCGGTGTGGAACCGATCGCCGGTGCGCTGCTCGGTTCGGCGGGAGACGTGGCGTGTCGCGCCTGAACGGCTGGCCGGCCGGCGGGGAAATCCTCCAGTTGAGTTGGGTTGGGTTGAGACGGGCGCCGCGGTTTCGGTGCTTTTACTGTTGGTGTGGGCCGGGCCGTTCCTGTGACCTTTGGGCCTCCGTACAGTCGGTTCCGTGGTCCGTGCCTTTTCTCTCTCGCTCGGCTCGGACGCGGGATGCGCTGCCAGGAGGCCCAAAAGGGCAAGAATTCGCGGGCGATCCAAGGCAGCCCAGCGACAATTTTTTTGGGGACAGCCCAGCGACATATTTTGTGCTGCACTTCACACCACGATCCGGCCCTTTTCACCCTCCCCCTGTTCAGCCCAAAATCACCGAGATTCCAATCCGTCTTCGGCAAGATTTATTGTGCGAGAAGTATTGGAAGCCCCCTAAATTTTCAGCACCAATGTCTATGTTGGATTTTCTGTTCGTCGAAATCGAAATTATTATTCCTAAATCCTGACGGCGGATTCACTCGTCGCGTACTCCGGTCCAACACCTTCAAAAGATCCCTCAAAGGGGATCGTTTTCTCACCAACCACACCTCCGATTGATTCGAATCGGATATGTATGTCGTCGAATCTACATTTAATTTTATTCTAATACGAATTTGAAATTGAATAGAGAAAAACAACGAAATCAAATATACTCATTCAACACCAATTCTAAATTAGATACAAAGACAGGTATTTATATTGACGTTTTAATCAAAATACGAATATAAATAGTTCAGACGTTCACTTGTGACTGCTGAAGATTCGCGAAAAGGTTAGAACTTAGAACAAGCCATGCACCACTCACCTAACCCGCGCCGTTACATCTCCCACGCCACACCTGCATTCATGGCTGCATTGCCTACACAGACAGCATGGCAGCGCTCCAAGCTCTCACGCGTGTGCTTTGATTATCAAACTAAGGACGTGTTTGTTTTTCTTATACTCATCTTACCAACCAAAATAAGAGAATCCCATCAAACGTTTTGATTATTTTTGTTTATTCTCGATTCTCTCATAATCATTTCAAGTAATTGAACTACAATAATCAAGAATCGAGAAAAAATCGTTTATCTTAGAATCTAAATATGGTTAAGAGAAACGGAAACAAACACACCCTAAAACCAGCGGCACCCTACCACTACCCGTTACCAAACACCCATGGCTGAGCTTCCTATACTGTTAGCAAACACTCACGACCTGCATTTCACCTGCAATTGCAAAATCGACGGTACCAAAGATCTGATGCCAGAACGTACGCTGGAGTTCGTTTAACCGCTCCTGTCGTCCCGTTGGAAGCCGGTTTTCTGAGCTTGCGTGACGACCGAGGGAGGTAATCTTGACCGGGACGTGTCATCATGTGCTTTGCGCACGTCGCACGCACATGAGCATCGAACAGCGACCTAGCTAGACGGCGTCACTCGCACTGGGATCGGGCCGGATGCGGTAGAATCTGCCAGTGCAGCAGCGCCATCGATCGAGAAGGTCCCGGGGCTAGCTTCTTTGGGATCACGGCCGCTCTTTTTTTTTTCGAACAATGATCACGGCCGCTCTTGTGGATGTTTCCATCATCTTTTCTCCAAGAAAGCTTTCCCGACAATTGCTGCTCTCCTGGAGCGGAACAGAAGCCTGTCCTCGGGCGGCAAAGATTGAGGAGAGGAGTTGGGTGTCTTCCCCATTTGTCTGACGCGCTGGTTCCTGCATGGCCCACTGAAAGTGACAAAAATGGCGAGTGCTGCGTCGGCTGTTAAATCAGGGCTGGTGTGTGGTGTAGCAAGATGATGATCTATCTGGTCGTTTCACATGTTTCGAACGTTATTGGAGCGAGCGAGAAAGACGTACAGTGAAGCAGCGACGTACGGTCAGATCAGTATCTGCTCCTTTCAACCCAGCTCGGCGAACGATCCCGCGTGGTGACGTCGCGCGCGCGGCAGCCACACGTAAGGGACACGCACCACACGATCCGACGACGGCGACGGCGACCTGTTGGGGCCGGAGGTGTCCGGTCGATGAGATCCGCCGGAACCCGCAGCGCGGTCACACTCGCTAACCAAACGATATCCGTTAGCAGCAGACGAATTAGCTGCACTCTTTCCCTGGATGCGCCTGAATAATTGGCCTTCCCTTTCAGCCTTGCTAATGTCGATCTCCGCTAATCTTGTGCGCCTTTTGGGCATACTGTCTATGTCCACTCCATTGACGATGACCTATTTGGCTATTTCTTCTTTTTTTTGCATGAAAATTAAAAAGATTGCTTCCGTACGCGCGCCTGAAAATTTGTTTTTAGCAGTACCTGAAAATTTGGTTGCATTGGGTCCAGTCTCAATTGATTAGCGATTCATGCACAATCTAGTTCCTAGCTAGTGTTAAGCTGTTATTAAAACTTGGTCGCTGGGCTTCAGCACCATTCAAAACCCCTGCGACTTCTTTCCTCCCGTCACCAATCCGATTAGTTTTTTTTTTCAACGGAAATAGTACCTTGACAGTCATGCGAACCCTAAACACGTTTTATATCCAAGTAAACCTCTAGTATGATGGGTTACATAATTGAAATCACTGCCTTCTTTATAACGAAGCTCCTCTTACACAGCGCTCTGTAAAACAATAGGTGAACACATTAGTTAGCAATTTTATAGGTACTACAATTAGTTGACGCGTCCTTAGTACCGATTCATTCGTGGAGTTCATAAGATCTAGTACTTGGGATATGCAGCGATTTTCGGCGAAGCCAACCAAAATTTGAGGGTGATGTGCAACGANCAATTTGTTTTTTGCTTTTGGATGTGATGTTTTAATTGTTCATGATGAATTGATCACCCGAAGCATCCTTATCACTACTTTTATTACCACTAAAGTCAAAAGGCTAGAATAGATCATGTTATGGCTGATAACTAATCGTAATTGAATATTCTTTGTGGTGGGTAGAATGAGCATTGCCTTTATTCATCAGGATCAGATCACCGCTACAATATCTAGCTTACTACATATTTTTCGATCACACGAGCTATTTCAGAATTTACACTTATTCGCGNCAATTTGTTTTTTGCTTTTGGATGTGATGTTTTAATTGTTCATGATGAATTGATCACCCGAAGCACCCGAAGCATCCTTATCACTACTTTTATTACCACTAAAGTCAAAAGGCTAGAATAGATCATGTTATGGCTGATAACTAATCGTAATTGAATATTCTTTGTGGTGGGTAGAATGAGCATTGCCTTTATTCATCAGGATCAGATCACCGCTACAATATCTAGCTTACTACATATTTTTCGATCACACGAGCTATTTCAGAATTTACACTTATTCGCT
>JAZFNS010000944.1:0-11442 GCA_037127165.1 Alloteropsis angusta | reverse complement strand
AAGTCGTTTTTAGACCAAAGTTTAGGACTTTTGCACTTTAGGAGTTGGATCCAAACAGGCCCTAAGTACAAAATGATAAAACTAGAGACATGTACCTCAAAGTTGCAGAATGAATTATACTAAGGAAACGTCTATAAGTCTGAACAGTCTTTATCACAGTACAAATTTTGCAAACTGGAAAGTGGTAAGTGCAAGTATGCTTCAGATAAATCCTTTCATTTATGTTGTGAAAGTAGGCTGACTGAATGTTCACAGCTGTAATTGGGAAAGTTGATGTGGTGGTGGAATACATTCGCAATGTTTTTTTAAATGTATTGAAAATTACAGTACCAAATAAAAGCTTCTGAAAAAATTCTAAACACAAAGAGGTTTTAAAGCATGCCCATGTATACCCACCACTTTTTGAAGCCATAAACTCTTTTGACCCTCCAATTGCTTTATTGTCTCATGTTGTTTGTCCTGCATTGCAATATACTGCCTTATTATCTGATTGTCTAAATTCAGACAAGTGCAGAACTAAAATAAAGTCAAATGATCCACATAACTATGTGACTAATATTGTCACACATTGAAGGTATTATTTTATTATTAATTCAAGTATCAAACTGCCAACTAAATAGTTATTTCGTCTAAGCACTGTAAAAGATGAATAAAAAGATGTCACATTACAATTTCACTAACCAGCAAATCACTTACGAGTTTGGCTTCACAAACTCTGTGCAAGTCAAGCTCGACACTAGACTCTGACATCCCAATGCTCCTCTGATCTGCAGGGACTGCATTGCTTGTCCTGTGATTTTCTTGTGCCAGCATAGGTTCATTGTTCGGGTAGCATGGAATTCCCTCTCCAATAGAGGATGTAGTATCATGGCCATTTGTGCCATTACGATCTGACTGCAGAGCCGGCTCGTGATTCTGGTACTGAGGAACTCCCTCTCCAACACTGGACATTGCATCATCTACATCAGAACCTTTACAATGGTCTCTTGGAGCTGATTCCTGACTGTGATGATGGGGAGCAGCTTCTCCAGAATTGGACATCACATCAGCAGCGTTCTTCCCTTGGTTTCCCTTCTTCTTCTTGTTCCTCTTCTTTTTGGAATCCATCTTTCCTCGCAAAGCTCAGACCTTCAATAAATCCTTGTATTAATGGATAAAATGAAAGGATATATTAAATTGAATATGTTAAATGAATTCCCTATTTTCACCTAAATCATGAATGCTAGAAGAAAATTAAAAGCAACATTTTAACACCAAAAAATCTCACAGCGGTAATCACAAATTCAACACACACCAAAACCTCCAAACTGTAGCAGCGGTAACCACAAATTCTACACGGACCAAAACCCTCAGATTGTAGTTTCAAGTATTTCCCATTCTCCATCGCCCATGGTAGCGAACACGCGAAACCAACGGCTGCAGGTCGCAACATTACATACTCACAACGCCGGGAAGGTAGATGACAGCCGGCCGCCGTTCCACCCAAAGGATCTAACTCCAAGAATTTGCGCATACGCAAAAGTTTCAATTTAGCCAACCATAACAGGTTAACAAGTTTTTCCGAAAAAAAAGGTTAACAAGTAATCGACACCGAACTCGCGACTAAAAAAACTGCAATACAGAATTCGCTGCCAAATATTAGGAAATGCCCGTGGAGCACGAGAACTAACCCTAGAAACGACGCCGCCGCCGCCGCCGCCGCCGCAAATCGGTTCCAGTCGAAGGATCCGGGGCCGACAAGGGAAGAAGGAACGGGGGTTTAAATTAGCTCGGAGGATTGATTTCGGGGGTAGCGTGCGCTGTTTGATTAAAGGGCAAATGGGTGGGGATCTGCGTTGTCGGGGCCAGAGAGTGGAAGACTGGAGGAGAGGGCCAACGAGCCAACGAGGACGTGCTGGCGGAAGCGCAACGCCCGGCAGCTTGTCGCTCTGCGCTATACGCTCGTGGATTTCGTGGATCAAGGGAAAACGAGCTGCAAAAAAGTGGGCCGTGTTCCAATGGAAGCCCAGCCCACTCTGTGGCTCTGGTGGGCCCTTCTGCTCATCTCCCACGCGCACATCTAGGCCCACTTCCATCCAACACTTGCCCGGCCCAAACGCATACATCGGTCGCTACTCGTTTTACGGACAGCCGCCGCCGCCGCCGCCTCCCTAAACCCTCGTCCGTCAGGCTCTCGTCTCACCCGACGGCGGCCGCCGCAGATCCTCTCTCCCCGCAGCACCACGCGCAGAAAAGGGCTTGGAGGCAGCGAACCGAAGCTAGCCCCATGGCTCCGGCGGACGGAGGCGGGGAGCAGCCACACAAGGCTCACCGCCAGCACAAGTCCGGCGCCAAGGCGCGGAAGAAGAAGGGCAAGGGCAAGGGAGCAGCCGGCGATGACGAAGGGGGCCAGCAGAGGAACCCGAAGGTACGATACGGATTCGAGCAAGCTTCTTGGTTGGTGTCCGTTGAGTGACAATAGAATTAGAAGAACCTTTTTTCTCTTGAACGCAATGATAATAGAGAAACCGAAGCTGCCCGGGTGACCGTCTGATGGCGTTCACCGTTCAGGTTAAACAACGATTAAATGTGATCCTTATTCCTTGGCGACCTTACTTTTTGTTGTTAGCGGGGATGGAGTCTTAGGGGAGTTAGTATTTCCAAAAGTTATGGTAGCTTGACCGTTTAAATCATGTGTGCCGTAAGAACTCTGTGCATAGAATGATACTCTATTTTGGGATTGCTAGTTAGTTTGGAGTATACACATCCCGTTAATCACGTATATGAAGTCCACATTTTCTTTAATTCTGTTATTGGAGAACCTGATAATTCTATAGTTTGGCTACCTGATTCAAGTTATGCATACCGTAGTCAAGTCAGTTGGTTTTAGCATTTAGCTCGAAATTCAGAATTGTTGATACTTTGGGCAAGTCCTGATATTAGCAACCTAAATATATACTGTGCGGCGTGTTTGATGACATTGCGGAGCATACAACACCACAATATTTTAGAGCATGCTTTGTTCTAATTAGACTACATTGCCATTCTTTCAGGCTTTTGCATTTCAGTCAGCAACCAAGGCCAAGCGTCTACAAGCTCGGTCAGCAGAGATTGAACAACGTAGACTTCATGTGCCAATCATGGACCGTTCAATTGGTGAACCTCCTCCTTTTGTTGTAGTTGTTCAAGGACCTCCGCAGGTATACTCTACGATGTGCACAAATGACGATTAACGTCTTGTATCAATCGTTAACTTCACTTCAAATGTTTTAGGTTGGGAAGTCACTGTTGATAAAATCTCTGGTAAAGCACTACACCAAACAAAACCTGTCAGAAGTCCGTGGTCCCATCACTGTTGTATCAGGTTAATGAACCTTTATATATGGGAAATCAACAGATGTTGAAAATGTGCCAGATTGTTGTGAAGATGCTAAGCTTTGTATACATGTTCTTTTGTTGCTTGCAGGTAAAAGCAGAAGGGTGCAGTTCTTGGAGTGTCCAAATGATATGAATGGAATGATTGATGCTGCTAAAATTGCTGATCTTGCTTTATTGCTCATTGATGGAAGCTATGGTTTTGAAATGGTGTGTTGTCTGACTTTTATTTCACACTTATTACCAGTTTTATATTTAGATCTACATTGGAGATTTGAGAAGAGTTCAAAGTACCCCTTTCTCTCTAAATCTACCCTAGAAGCTCATTCATTGTGCCTTCTTTCTCTATATGCTTGGCTGAATGCTTTGTTGCCAGCATTACATATCTTACTATGCTTCTTTGTTTGGTTGTTTCTTTCATGACCTAATGTTCAACAGTGTCCTGTTAAGTACCATATTTTTTGACAATATTGTTGTAATTTTTTTTGTATGTGCACAGCTAACTCCATAAATGTTTTCTTGGAAAATGAACACTTGTTCCCAGGATACGTTTGAGTTTCTTAATATCATGCAAGTGCATGGATTTCCCAAGGTGATGGGAGTGCTTACACATCTTGATAAATTTAAAGATGTGAAGAAACTCAGAAAAACTAAACAGCGCCTCAAACATCGATTCTGGGCTGAGATAAAGGAGGGAGCAAAACTATTCTACTTGTCTGGTCTAATTCATGGAAAGTAAGTTTCTTTGTTCTTTCAGATTAATATTTTCTATTTAGTTAACTGCAATACCGATCCATATGGTTATATTAGTTTGTTCCAGTTCGAGTGTTCAATTATAAAGAGTTGCTATGGCTTCGATCATAGTGCTGCTTAATGATACAGGCGTATATTGCCTGCTCACTGCATTCGTTGATGAAATTATTGTTTAAATCCTGACCATGTGTCATAAAATTTCATGCAGGTACACCAAAAGAGAAGTACATAATCTTGCAAGATTTATCTCTGTGATCAAGCCTGTTCCATTGAGTTGGCGGACGGCACATCCTTATTTATTGGTTGATAGGTTTGAAGATGTCACCCCTCCAGAAAGTGTTCGCCTGAACAAAAAGTGCGACAGAAAAATAACATTATATGGTTACCTTCGTGGCTGTAATATGAAAAGAGGAGCCAAGGTGAGCATTTGTTGTTTTTATGATCAGTGAAACATGAGTTATTGTCTTGCTTCTTTGTTCTTTTCTTTTCCAGACATGTGCATTTACATGATATTAAAGTGTGCAATAATTTGTGCAGGTGCATATCACAGGGGCAGGTGATTTCAACTTGTCTGGGGTGACGGGTTTGGCTGATCCTTGCCCCTTGCCATCAGCGGCAAAGAAAAGAGGATTGCGTGATAAGGAAAAGTTGTTCTATGCACCAATGAGTGGTCTTGGGGATCTACTTTACGACAAGGATGCAGTTTACATCAATATAAATGATCATCTTGTTCAGTTTTCAAAGAATGATGACAATGATGCACCTAAAAAGCAAGGTTAGCCTATAAGCTATCCATACACAATGCCAAGTCCCATGTTCATTTTTTGGCCATTGCAGATTTGCGGTGTTTGTTTTGTGGTTTCTTGAAGTATGTTTATTCATTCTAATGCTATCCTGATGGAAGTTTATGCATAAATATGATTTCATTAACTAGAATATCAGGCCATCAAGCCAGAAAATTCTGTTTCTGTTTGTGTGTTAATTAACCTCTAGCAGTCCAAATGAATTGCTTGACTTCGAATTATTTTTGATGCTGGATTGTGAAATGAGGCTGGCTTTTGCATACATTGTTGCTGCATGTTCTGCCTGGAAGGAATCCGAATAAAAAAGTTTTTGCTGTTGTACCAAAACTAGGGTGTCCATCTTTCTGGTTCTTCAATTTATTCCATTTTTAACACCTATGATTGGTACATTTAGTTTGTGTGAACATATGGAAATGGGGACCTCTTTTGTCAGGCATCAGATATACCGTAGATCATGAAGTTTTTAAAAGCATGTTATTTGTGTGCGCTTGTACTGCAATGTATTAAGTTTTCCATCTAGATTCCTGACTCTTAATCATTAACTCAGTTTGGACTTATGTCTTTTTTTTGTTTGACTGCTGGCCTGTCACTTAACAGGGAAAGGTAAAGATGTTGGTGTGGCCCTGGTACAAACACTTCAAAACACGAGATTCTCCCTTGATGAAAAACTCGAAAAAAGTTTTATAAATTTCTTTGGTGGAGGGCCTTCCTCTCTATCCAAAGATAGTGGCGTGGAAGGCAATGCCATCACTGCAAGCCAGGATGATCAGGGAGATGCAAACGTTTATGAGCAAGTAGATGGTGTTAACATTACCAATGTTGATGGGGACAGCAATAGGCATTCTGAATGCTCTAGTGATAGTGAAGGGGAAAATGATGATGATATTCAGTCAGGGGATCGCAGTGTTGAAATAAGGGAAGAAGTAGAACTTTGCAATGGAAGATTGAGGCGAAAAGCTGTATCCTCTAATTTTCAAGATGATGCTGATGAGGTTTATTATTTTTCCCTTGTTTCATATCAACTAATAGCTTTACTTGTCTCTACTATGAAAAATATGTATTTGTTTGTAATATGTAACCAATCCAGGAAATGTCATAATCCATACTGGGAATTCTATTTGGTCAAAGTGGGGAGTTCTTTTGGCATGAACTATAATCTTTTAGTACTTAAATAATATTCTAATCCTTTGTTTACCATAGGGAACTGATGAAGGTGACAGTGATAACGAGGATTCTGGCGATGACGAGTTATCTGGAGGTTCTGCATCATCAGATGACAGTGGAGAAGCTAGTGATTCAGGTAACACTATATTCACATTCATGGATACCTTGCTTGTTGCCGCGATCTATGCCACACCTACAGATTGTTGTTGCTATTTTTTTGCTAGAATGACTATGTTCTCCAAGAAAAGTGAAATTATTTTTTAGGTCTAATTTGTTTTGAAATTTCGCTGTTTTAGATGATGAAACTGAAAAAACTTCAAAATGGAAAGAGTCACTTGCAAAAACACTATCCCGGCGGGGTGTCAGTCTAATGCAACGTGTGTATGGACAACCTTCAACAAAGCTAGACGGTGTGGCACCAGATGAAAATGATGATAGTGAAACCAATAGCTCAGATGAAGAGTTTTTCGTACCAAAAGGACAAAAGAAGGTACAGGTTTATTGCTTGATTTATGTGTCCAATACAAGCTATTCTATTTTTTGTGTAGGATAAATTATCATTTCTCCTTATTTGAATTGTTGTATTAGTTGGAAAGTTAATTGACCTGAACAGATTGTTAGCAGAGGGTAGTTATTAAACTGCTCTTACCCTAACACCATAATACTCTCGCCCTAATCTGTTAGGGACAGTGAATGTGTTGGTCTCTGATTGTGCTATCTGTTTTTGGATCAATAGTATTTCTTGTAATTTCCTCGTCTGTTTTTCTTGGATGGAGGAAGAAGGATTGACTATAACCTTTTCCTATATGTCAGGTAGTACTTGGAGTAATGCCTGTAAAAGTTATGCTAGTTTACTGTTGGTTTGAAACTAAGTGTGTTTTTTCCCCGCAGCAAACAACGAATGAGCTGCCAACCTTTGATGATATTGATGCTGAGGATTGCTCCAAGTTTTTCAAGACGAAGCTAAGAGATTGGTCTAATGAAGATCTCATCAGTAGCATCCGTGATCGTTTTGTGACTGGAAATTGGTCAAATGCTGCTTTAAGAGGACAGGAATTAAATGAAAATGGAGAGGATGATGAAGAAGTCTTTGGTGATTTTGAAGATCTTGAAACTGGTGAGGTAAATATGAACCAGGCATCTAAAAGTGCTGAAGGTATTGGTGGTACCCACAAAGAAGATGACCTAGAAGTTGAAGCACGAAGACTTAAGAAGCTGGAACTTAGAGCAAAATTTGATGCACAATATCCTTAATAAATGGTCTATTATCTTTCCATGTTTACTTTGGCAGGATTACTTGATGTTTTTCTTTTGTTGTTCTATTTTCTATGTACCTTCTCTATCTTTTATCCTTTGATTCTTTGACTGAAACCTACATATGATGGATCTGAGCACTCTGGCGATGAAGCTGATGATGACAAGAAGAAATCCAGACGAGAGCAGTCTAATGGAGGGGGCTATTTTGACAAAGTATATCTTCATGTGTTTTGCGTAGTTGCTTCTTGTAGGTCTTCACTTTGTTACCAGGTACTAACTAGCTTTTGTACCTTCAGTTAAAGGAGGAAATGGAAATGCGCAAGCAAATAAATAAATCTGAGCTTGATGATCTGGATGAGGATACCCGAGTAGAAATTGAAGGATTCAGAACTGGCACTTATGTCAGATTAGAAGTTCATGGTGTACCATTTGAGCTTGTTGAGCATTTTGATCCTTGCCACCCCATTCTTGTTGGAGGTATTGGCCTTGGTGAGAATGATGCAGGTTACATGCAGGTCAGTTTCTTTGGTTATGTTTGTTGCCTTCCCTAGTCTGGACATAATTGACCTGCTGGAATACATCTCTGATGTATGGGGTAGATTTTTTTTTCATTCAATGCTCTGGATTGGTGGGACAATAAATGCTGGTGATCTGTCATAAATAAGATGACTGCCCTGTTAGTTTTACAATTTTTGCAATCAATTATGATATACCCAAAGAATATTGTTTTGTATCCTCCATGTTTGGTTGGTATTCCCTGTCAATCAGAAAAAAAGAAAAAGGGTATCTAGGATTTTTTTAGAGGAATGGTTTGAACCCTGGGCGGGAGCACTCCGGCCAGTGGTCTTCGCCACTGCGCCGTGAGCCCCTTCGCCGGATGTCTAGGACTTGTTAACAAAGATAGTCTGCATGTTTGGTTGTAAGTGCTGTTCTTCTTGTATAACAAATAGAACTCACTTCTCAAATATAAATACATCCTCGCCATGCAAAACATTGGGAGTTATAACTGGTTTGTTAGTGCAGCATTGAATTTTCTGAATATTGAAATTATTCAAATGGATGTTTCTGTCTACTTGTTAGTGATTTTTGTGTACCTTATTCACCATATAGGCAAGTTTGAAGCACCATAGATGGCACCGCAAAGTGCTGAAGACAAAGGATCCGATCATTGTCTCAATTGGATGGAGGCGATTTCAAACAACTCCTGTCTATGCCATAGAGGATCGGAATGGTCGACATCGCATGCTCAAGTATACGCCTGAGCATATGCATTGCTTTGCTATGTTCTGGGGCCCACTTGCTCCACCAAAGAGTGGTGTATTGGCAATCCAGAATCTTTCTAACAGTCAGGTAGAATCAGTGATCTGCTTACATTAGTCCATACGTGAGTTTGAAGATGCAAAGGAAACACCATAGTTTTTATAACTTTCTTGTACTAATTCCATGTATGGCCTTTCCTTCCCTCTTTGGGATACTTCTCTCAGCTTTACTGGTTTTGTATGGCAATCCTCGAACTCACTTTAAACTACTTTCAGTTAATTTATTTTCTCATTCTTTTTTTATTGGTCGTTTTTATGTCCTTTGACTGATACTTTTTGCAACAATGCTTACACATCTGCCCAGGTGCCATTTAGGATATGTGCAACAGGCTGGGTTCAAGAATTTAACAATACTGCCAGAATTGTAAAGAAGATCAAGCTCACTGGCACACCGTGCAAGATATTCAAAAAGACTGCTCTGATAAAAGGGATGTTCACATCTGATTTAGAGGTTGCTAGGTTTGAAGGTGCGGCCATTCGGACAGTAAGTGGAATCAGAGGGCAAGTTAAAAAGGTAATGCATAAAACATATATGCTTGAGTAGTGTACCATGGTGGTGCTTGCCACACTAACTATTCTGTTTAGACTATCTTCCAGTTTTGAAATTGCAACCACAAAACTGTTTAGTTTCATGGTTTTTTAATGTTGCCACTTCTTTTTCTTCTGGTTAGTTCTTGTGATCAGGATATGTCAATACATTGTAAATTTGAAGTGGAAAGGCTTCATTCCTAAGTGGGCAAAGATCCTAAACTGCTGTCACCCTTCCAGTGGTACCATTCAGATAAATTGACAACTTCAGGACTAAGGATTAGGAGTTTTAAGTATTAACAAACGTTAAGCAAATTAATTAATAATAAGAGGTAAAACGTCTAATAGGTAGACTTGTGCCTCTTCATATTTAAGTTTATTTGCAGAACTGGTAGTTAGCATTTTTCTTTGCGCTGTTAATGAAGAGGAAATTCGCACTCATCTGGATCATGGGACACAACTGCCAATTTCACAAGCTCTGGGCTAACACAACTGTTAAACTGTACACATGCAAATGAAACTTTCATTTTGTTACAGGCAGCAAAGATTGAACCTGGAGATGTGCTAAAGAGAAAAGGGGAAAATACAGAAGGAATTGCAAGATGCACATTTGAGGACAGAATTCTTATGAGTGACATTGTTTTCCTGCGTGCCTGGGTCAATGTCGAAGTTCCCACTTACTGTAACCTTGTGACCACTGCTCTTCAACCCCGAAACGAGACCTGGCAAGGCATGAGAACAACTGCTGAGTTGCGGAGGGCACACAATATACCTATTCCACACAACAAGGACTCGGCTTATAAGGTTAGGAGCCTTCTATTTTTAAAAAACATAACATTGTATTATTGCGGTCCCTAACATGGTCTTCCTCTCGGCTTCACAGCCTATTGAACGGAAACCGCGCAAGTTCAATCCTGTAGAGATCCCTGCAAAACTGCAGCAGTTACTTCCTTTTAAGTCTAAGCCAAAGGATAGACCTAAGCAGAAGAACCCGACAGTTGATAAGAGGGTGCCAGTCATTATGGAATCCAGTGCAAAGAGGACATATGAAGCTATCAGCCAGCTAATGCTGCTCAAACACGAGAAAGTATGTCTGAGGCGCAAAGTAGCCGATTTCCTGTCAACGTTCTGCTTCTCGCTTATTTACTCTTTTTTGGGTTCTTGCAGGCACGGAAGAAGAAAATCAAGGAACAGCAGAAGAAGAAAGCATATGAGGCCGAGAAAGCCAAGACTGAACAACTAACAAAGAAACGACAGCGGGAAGAGAGGCGTGAGAGATATAGAGAAGAAGATAAGCAGAAGAAACGTGCGCGCAGATGAGTGCAGTGAGCTGAAGAAAAGATTTATGCCCAAAGAACCCTGCAGCAACAAGAGCTTGTTCTCTCAGTCCACACATGTGCCGCACTCTTGCTCAGTTGATTGCTGGTGAGTTCGAATGCTCCTATACCCATCAGGTTGGAGACGACTGGATCATCAGGTTTGGATTCAGCTACTGGCACTGCTATAGGCGGGGAACGCCCCGGCCTAAGTTAAAGTTTGTACTGTTCGCTATAACGTGGAATTTTGTCATTGACACGTGATCTTTAGCTCCCAGATAAATTGGGAAGTATGAATTCGCATTGTGTACTGTACCCTATAGCCTATAGGCCGAACAATACGACGATTTTGATGCCTCCGAGTGTTCTAATGGAGCAATGTGATATCGTGCGTTTGTCTGTTACGTTTCGTTATTGGTACTGACTGACTAGCTACGACACGTGTTTAACTATAGCACGTGCTTACTCCCTCCGTCCCAAAATAATTGCACTTCTAGGTTTCAAATGATGAAAACAATGTGATGGTGAAATTATATATATACCCCTATAAAGGTGTAATGATTACACTTCGAGATAAGAGAGTAGAAAAAGACAACTAAAGTTAATTTGTCTTATATGTACAAANTGCATTTATTATGGGACAAATTTTGAACTCTAGAAGTGCAAACATTATGGGACGGAGGGAGTATACCTCTGTTAGCCACGTCCTAAACGCCGTGGCTGTTTTGTAGCACAAGTACGTGCATGCGAGAGACGGAACACGAAGATGAGTTACACCATCCGATCTGACGTACTGTGGTTTCTTCTCAGAATAGAGCGGGGGCGCATGTGCAGTGGTGGTGGTCCTATATTTGATAGAGCATAGAGCAGCACACTTTGATTGTTCTATACGGACTCTTGAACTCTGGATAAGTTGAGAGGAATAAAGATAAACTCTGAAAAAAAAAA
>JAZFNS010027083.1:0-24219 GCA_037127165.1 Alloteropsis angusta | reverse complement strand
CCACACTCCATTCACGGCCTCAAAGCTTCTGCTAAACAAATTAAACCAGGAGAGCACTCGCGCTAGAGCAAGCAGACACGACGACGATGCTCGGCTGCTTCTCTCGGCTGCGGCGGCCGGCGGGGCCGTCGTCACCGGCGCCGGAGCCCATGCCACCGGGGTCCGACGACGCGTCCACGTCGACCGCGGCCTCCACCTCGGCTGCGGAGGGCTCCACCACATCCCCGCGCTCGTCGTCGTCCTCGGCGGCGGCCCGCTGCAAGAACAACGGCAGCTCGCCGCACGACGACGACGACGGCGCGGCGGCGGTGGCCAGGAACCCGTCGGCGCTGTCGGAGCCCGGGCTGTCGTCGGCCATCGCGTCGCGCCGGTTCTTCCTCTCGTCCCCGGGCCGCTCCAACTCCATCGTCGACTCGTCCGCGGCCGCGCACGGCGCCGCCGCCGCCCTGGGCGGCGTGGGCGCGGCCGGGGTGGCGGTGCCGACGTACTCGCCGGACCCGCACGCCGACTTCCTCCGGTCCATGGAGGAGATGGCCGCGGCGCTGCGGCTGGACGCGCGGCGGCGCGGCGACAGGGCGCGCCTCCACGAGCTGCTGCTCTGCTACCTCGCCCTCAACGACCGCCGCGCGCACAAGTACGTCGTCAGCGCCTTCACCGACCTCCTCCTCCGTCTCACCGCCGCCGTCGCCGGCCTCGACGACGACCACCACGACTGACTCCATCGTACCACAACCCACTCCGAGATGCATACGGACAGATTTCCGGGTACCAAAAACAACAAAAAATCAGAATTCTTTGCAATAATTGGCGAGTAACCAGAAGCCAGAGGCAGATGGAGTCTGAAGATCACATCATCTAACGACTGTAGATACTGTGCCGTGAAATTTCGTTGCTGAAATCTGTCGGTACGCATGTAGTAGCATTTTGCTCTGACTTTTTCCTGTGGGCGTGTTGTGTGCAGTGGGCGTAAGATAGAAAATGCCCAGCTTCTATAAACAAAGTTGTTTGCTTGGTTTGCTTTGTGTTTGGCTTTGCCTTTTTGCCTTTTTGGCCATCTCTGTTCTTTTACTGTTCAACTCTTTAGCTTTCTGCTCTCTTTGGGGGTACTTGAAGGCTAAGTTTGCTTTTGTTTTGTGTGCTTAGTTACAGGCCATGCCAACTGCAAGCATGGTTTGAAGGCTAAGTTTGCTTGTGTTATACTTATATATATAGGCCATGCCAATTTGGTTGGAGGCAAAATTTGCCTGTGTGTGTGTATATTGGCGATACCGGCCATGGTTCGTGTCGTGATGATTGTAACAGCTATGGTGTTTAAGCGCACATACTAATACATTTGTAAAATTATACATTCATACATACTATCTACTTGAGACAAATCCTTTGAATTTCCTTCATCAGTGTAAACAAAGCCCCATCCATTGAGCTCAGAGGTTTGGGATTTGAGAAGGTTTTTTCGCTACTAGGACAAGCTGTCTGCCTCGGGTAGGTTGGGGCTCTCCCGTCTTGCAACTGCAACATCAGTTCCTGATAAACTACCCCACAAACGAGGTCTCCTCCCTTGAGACGAGCGAAGGGGTCTTTGGATCCAGCAGCCACCGGCAGCAATACTAAACAGATGCCGTGCAAAACCAAACGGCTGGGGGTACAGGAGCTGCAGGCTTGCTTGCAGTGCAGCGTTACACATGGCTGCTGCGTGTGTAATTGGACAACAGAGTGAGTAACCATCTGCTGCGCCATCACGTTTTCCTTTGAGTGGAACATTGCGTGATACATAGGATGATCTANTGGACCCACAAAGTGGCGATAACGAAACACTCAGGGGCGATAAGAGGCAAAGCCCAGAAAAGAGCCGTGCCAACAAAAAGGAAAATAACACAAAAAAAAAGAAAAAAAAACAGAGCAATCAGGCCGTTGAGGGCGGACATTGACATGGCAACCGTGAACAGATCGGCACGGATCTTGTTTGTTCACAAAGCTTGGAGCCGTGTGGCCGACTGCTCCAGAATATATTGCGATCCCTGCACTGCAGCACCCATTCACACAGCTTGGTGCAGCAACTAGCATCCTGCAATGCAGAATCACCAGTCCACCACCACCACCTTGATGGAGTCCACAACAGTCCACCACCGGCCATCACAATATACGCTTCGGTCATTCAACAGTGGCCCTTTCCTTTCTGACCGACAGAATCATCCATCTCCGATGAGCATGCACGCACGACACAAAGCGGAAACCCAGACACTCACACCCTAGTGCACACAGCACACGACAGGCAGCACAAGTGCAGAACGAGCACTTGGGCATCGACACCGCACCACTTACGCCCACAACNAAGAAACTCTAGCAGCGCAGCAGGTTCGGTGCCCTGCCAGTGCCAGAGATGTAACACAGACAGCCTTCAGGAAAGCCAAGCCTTATTTCAAAAAAAAAAAAAAAGCCAAGCGCATTTTTCTGCAAGCACTAGTTAGTAGTCAAACCACAAACCTTTGCCACACCTAACTTGTTTTGGAGCTACAAGTCAGGGTTGGACATGAAGCACCTGACCTGAGACAAAGTATCTTGATCTAGAGCACAGTCCACAAAACAGTTGGCAAACATATATATGAAATCTATTGAGCAGATCCATATCTATGGCGGTTTATCAATCTTTCAGTTTTCTTTGCCAAACATCTGGTCTATCCAATTTAGAAGCCTTCTGTTTTGGAACATAGGGAAGGCAACAGAAGGCAAATGAACAGGATTTTTCGCAAGGTAACATATACCACATTCCAAACAAAGCCTAAATATGTGATCCGTTACTAGTACAAATTAGATTTAAACCACAGCATGGTTTCTCAGCCATCCACTCTGTCGTGTCTGCTTCAAACTCTGATTGACACGGAAGTTTGTAACCAGATTGGGCAAATAACGANCCAAGCCTTATTTCAAAAAAAAAAAAAAAGCCAAGCGCATTTTTCTGCAAGCACTAGTTAGTAGTAAAACCACAAACCTTTGCCACACCTAACTTGTTTTGGAGCTACAAGTCAGGGTTGGACATGAAGCACCCGACCTGAGACAAAGTATCTTGATCTAGACCACAGTCCACAAAACAGTTGGCAAACATATATATGAAATCTATTGAACAGATCCATATCTGTAGTGGTTTATCAAATCTTTCAGTTTTCTTTGTCAAGCATCTGGTCTATCCAATTTAGAAGCCTTCTGTTTTGGAACATAGAGAAGGCAAATGAACAGGATTTTTCACAAGGTAACATATACCACATTCCAAACAAAGCCTAAATATGTGATCCGTTACTACAAATTAGATTTAAACCACAACATGGTTTCTCAGCCATCCACTCCGACGTGTCTGCTTCGAACTCTGATTGACACGGAAGTTTGTAACCAGATTGGGCAAAGAACGNAAAACTGAACTCAGATATGAAGAATCATAGCACAGATTGGCATTTGGGTGGTTTTGCCATCTTCTAGTTCCACAAACATTTCCAAGAGCATTTCCAAATGGAGATGGAAAAACAGAAAGCACAGATGCCCAATGAACAAGACCATCCTAGAGCAAATGCGCAACAATATACTGAATGATAGCACTGGAAAGTAAAAAATATATATACCACATCATCACTGTCAATATTCAACAAACCAGACAACATAAAAAGTGCCCAGGAATATGTATGACTACCTTCTTGGGGGAAAATTAAAATCCTCACGGCAAGACAATAAATAAGGGAAATGCTACAATATGGAAAGATCATCAACCAGGAATACCCTATGCAAAACTAACATCACGCTTCAAATGGAGATCAATTGATCAAGGAAATGATACTTAAAGAGGATTCTTCCAGATAACCATCCAATCAGTGAACCATAGACGCTTGCAAGAAAACACATCTAGTCCAAAACATAGTTTCCAGAACTAGTAGGTCATCACCCACCTAGCTATAGGTATTATATTCAGGGTAAGATCTTTTGTGCACATCAGTAGCATGAATCTATGGGCCTGGCATCATACACGCTCTGGTGCAAATTAAATAAACTGATGGAGGTGGGCTTTATGATGAGAGACTACATACTAGTCACTTGGATCGAATTCTCTTCTGCTCTTGAGGAAAGCCCTTTTTCTGGAATCTGAGTCTAGTTCATCCAGGTCGGATGCAATTGCTAGGTACCCATAAAGTATCCTCTTCTTTTCACCTGTCCTGATATCCGTCTCGACCAACAAAGGGCTCTGATCAGAATCTATAGACTGAGTGGCGCGCGCACGTGACCAACTTATACGTCCATGATCTTGCCTCTCAAGGAACTCAGCAAGACGCTCAGCCTCCTTCAAGCCAGCTGGGTTGTTTGCGAACTTGATAAGTGTCAAACCCAGGTGCCCTTCCTTTCCATATAAGGACTTTGGCTTGCCACCAGAAAAGCCTAGTTCTGAAAACAAAGATACAATATTGACACGGCGAATATTACTATGATAGATATGGCATCACTCCAAAAATATGTGCTTAGCAGAGGCATGATTTCATAATGGAAACGCAAGTTGAGAGATTTATGTCTCTGCTCCAAATATGGCTTCAATTCTAACTTGCAGCCTGAACGATCTAAGTACCGAATGGATTGCTACTTTGTTTAATTACATATTATAGTTCAGTGATGAATATGAACCCCACGACGATGCTACAGTTCTTCCTTGACTAGAAAGGTTATAGCACAAACATTGGGCAGAGAAATGTCACTTTCCAGATCTGATCAACAGAGCAAATATATCTGCTTGAAGTAGATCAATCCTATGACTGTAACACTCACAAGGCAGGACATGATTTACACCCTTGAGGCCAGAAAGATACATGCCTCATATTCATGTAACAAGACAGAGGCAGCAAACAATTGTTGCATAGAAAACGCGATAACCTACTGTCTGTGCAGTAGCCTAGGCATTAGTTACATTGAGCTGACTGCGAATTCAACGAAACCATCCAGTCAAGCATTGGATGCTATTACTAGTTGTAGCCTAAACAAAACACTAGGGAGTAGAGGTACCCAACAACCCCAGTACTACTCTTCCTACGGTCAAGTTGAACGAACAAATTCCCAGTTGTTTAAGGGCGAAGATAATGGTACCATCTTAAAGCCACCACATAGCCCCCATGTGGTATTGAGACAACGTAATAGACAACCCTTACAATAGGTTGTCTTTATAGCTGCCTCATAGTAACTCTATGTCCCCTTAATTTGTGGGACAGTGCCTCGTTGGATGGAAAGAAAACAAATTCATCGCAATGACATACGGTACAATGGTGTGAGCCGTCTCACGGTACTAGATTTTAGTTTATGAGGTAGTTGTATGGTGAGATAACAGAGTCTTTCCTTCAACTCCCTCCCTCTCCTCCACACTTAAAATCCTACATGCCAATGCATAAGGCAACCTATGAGACAGCTGGTGCACCACACAAGTACTGCATGGCAGTTGGCAGTTGACAGTATGTCCAAACAGCATAGAAAGAGCTGCTCTACAGCCCGCAAGAAACAAAATAACAGCAAAATACTGACTTTACTTAACAGTATATTAAGACAGCGTGTTAATAAAACATGAGTGATGCATAAAAGCATATATGCCACAGGCTTTGTATGCAAACACTACATTCTCATAAGTTAAAGGCTGCAGTATAAATATACCTGTCATTTTCTTATCCATGTCTTTGTTCCCTAAACCCTCAAAGCGACCATCTTTCTTCCTCCCAGTTGCAGTATTGTGAATAATAACAGTCGGTGGCCACACAATAAGGTCCTCCCTACTTGCTCGGACAAGGTCAGCAGGTAATGATTGGTATCCCTTAGAGTTATCAGGGACTTTTGTATAATCCCATCCCATAAGGACACACAATGCCTTGTGCAAACCAATGTGATCAACAAGTGAATCTGTATTTGGTGGGTTGT
This sequence comes from Alloteropsis angusta, assembly GCA_037127165.1. NCBI lineage: Eukaryota > Viridiplantae > Streptophyta > Magnoliopsida > Poales > Poaceae > Alloteropsis > Alloteropsis angusta. The sequence goes on along the minus strand of JAZFNS010027083.1, from coordinate 18,291 downwards.
AAGCATGCATGACAAGTCCATGCACATCAGCAAAGTCCTTAGAAGACCTGGAATAGTGCACAATGACCAGACACTATTACAAATAAATTAAGATCCAATGAATAGGAGCTGGAAACCAGTGGGCCGCACAGCGTTCATTACAAAAGCAGTATAACAGGATCCAGAAATGAGAAAAAATAAACTGACAAATCCCGAAAACAAGTCTATCGCAAAAGTTTCATAAGAAAGCAGCAAAATAGGATTCTATGCAAAAGAAAAAATATATCAAGAGAAAAAACAATTTTAGACATATTCAGTCCCTGGTGAAATGATATACTCCTAGCTCTGGTGCTCTAAGGATTGTATGGAATGAGGCAGCCTAGGGGGCACACCATGGTCTACCACAGTTCCATTAAACATTGATAAAGCATGGTCATCAGCTCGCGCCAGAAAATACTAATGGATAACAAGTGGTTTATATGAGGTCTTCACCAAGCCTTCGGTATTTGTTTCCAAGTCTTAGAGTGCAGGAACATTTTGTAAAGGCGCCACCTTTGTACCATCAGAAAAGTTGAAACAAAACATGAACTGCCAAAACTATTTTAAGGTGAGGAATGAGGTGATGCATCGTCTTCTTACTCCTTAATTTCTTGTTTGGTTTGTGGAATGGAATGGATTGATCCATCATCACCTCATGTCCTCATCCCTCATAAGCTAATATAGTGATAGTATAAACATGAGGAATGAGGTCATCCCAACAAATTTTATGGAATGGACTCATGATGGACCGCCTCATGTAGGATTAGGTGATTCCTCAAACCAAACATACCCTTAGGCACCAACTGTACAGTCAACTATGCTTTCAACATGCAGGCAGTCATTTAGGGGGAAAATGACTGGGGCTTTAGAAGGGAGGTTTCCATGCATATGTGTCTTTTTGGAAAAGGAAGCGACTTGATGTCCATGACTCCATCTCATATGGATTGTGAGCCTAACTCAAATATAATTTTCTCTTCCAAATTCAGCCACTTCACAATTTCCTATGGCTGCTGGGATTTTGTAAACATATGGTACACCACAAGACTGCATATAAGTATGTTACATTTGGACCTTTCCATGGAGTAAAATTTAATTTCAGGACAAACACACAGATGATTTTTGCTTATTCCAACATATTGAAAGATTCGACCAAGCTTCTACATTCTGGTTGTACCACCTCATATTTCAGCCAACATATTGTGGCTTATAGATACTAGCTTGGTGCATCTTTACTACAGTGATACAATCAAACGCTTGGCTGGTGAGTGATGGCTCCTCACACCTCCCTTCAACCTCTTCAAAAACCTCTAACAAAAAGAAAGAGAATTTGCCAACAAATGAATTATCTTCTAACACACTTTATTAGAATACCCAACAACTTCCTTCCTCTCTCATGAATTTACTGCCATGGCTCCTCCTCATCCTCCCTAGATATCACTACTACCCAAGCTGTCATGGACCCGTCCATTGTTGCCTTGTTGGAGCTGTCCTATTTACCTTCCTCAAGTATAGCCGCCCTTGACAATCCTAACAGTGTGCAATTTAGTTGCGAGCGGCACAATGCAAGCATGGTGGATTGGTGGTGCATTGAGTGGGCCAAAGAAGGCCTGACACATGCAGCTCATCTCAACCAGGCACTGTGGCCATGTAGAATTGCAGAGTGTGCAGTTTAGGCCAAACAAGGCATGAACATGATGTTGGCAGGGGTATCCTCCAGCTTGAGTATAAAATACTAGCATAGCAAAAGGCTAATCGTAGAAGCCATAGGAGGCCTTATCGACAATAGAAGACAAAAAAAACAAGGTCTAAATAATAGGATTAGGGACATTGTAATTAGCATGTCAACCAAGGAATACGTTTAATACTCTATGGCATCACAAGCAAAACAGACCAATAATAAATTATACAACAAACAATAGTAGGAACTGAATGGCATGATTTCAGGAGAAACAGAATAGCATATAAAGCTATATCATTCCACACACAAAGCATTTGACACTCAACATACACATGTATGCTAAGTATGATAGCACCAACTGAAGCACAGTAACAAGTGGGTGCTTCAGAAAACTGGTGCATGAATTGTTGGGAAAGAAATATATTCGGACCATAAATCATGCCAGCAAGGCAACAATACAAAGTACAAAAGCGTTAGTGAGAAATTAAAGTCAAGGATATATGTAATTAAGCATGAAGTAGTATTCCTGGATGGAGATAGGCTACAACGAGCGAACGGGCTTCTAGCTGAGTTGGTTACGTGGCTCTAGTAGCACTCCTCAGGTCCTAGGTTCGACTCCCCGTTGGAGCGAATTTTAGGCTGGGTTAAAAAAATCCCCTCGTCTGTCCAATGGCCAAAGCATAGGCCTAAGGCCCGGTCCAGGTCGTTTGTCGTTCTTACACGGGCTACAGTGCCGCTGTGTAAGGGTGGGGTAGGGGTTCGGACGTTTTCTTGACCTGCGTGAGGTCTTCTTGGCAAAATGCCCGGGGGCTGTCTTACCTCCCGCAGATCGAGTTTTTTTTTTTTTTTTGATAGGCTACACAACACAACCTTTAATAATCAATTAACCATAAAGTCTGCATGCAGCTATATTATAACCTGAATGCCAGTATCTTAAAAATGTAAACAAAAATAGAATTCTGCTACAATACTAAAAAAAATATTCATAAGCACGCAATTGCAATCAATGAAACACCAGTGTTTTAAAGGCATTAAGGCGTCCTCCAAAATCTTGGAGCGCCTTATCGCCTAGGCGGCTTGTTTTCTAAGACGAGCTAGGACCGCCCGCCTAGGCGATGCCTTTAAAACAATGATAAACACAAGATATCAGATCTACCCGATCTGCCCTTGCCACCACATATAAAAAAATCTCAAGTAGTGAAGCAGAACATACAGATTAGATATATTTTCTGAAGAACTTGCACACCAATGCAGTTCTTATTAAAATGTACGTAAGGATATTAGAAAATCCCATGAAGACAGCGTGCAGTTTCGCACTAGATGCCAAAGGCAGAGACGAAAGCACTGTAGGCTTCTGATCACACAATAACATACCACTTTACTTCAATCTTCAGTGGGTAGAAAAGAGAGATAAGAAAACACATGTCCAGAGCAAGTTCATTAGTATATAATTACGAAATCAAAAGGCACACCAAAAGCGCTGTTGATTAATATATAGTTATTCGAATATGATATAACAATAGTCCATTACTTTTACAATGGGAGACAGAAACTCCTAATAGCACAAAAAGCAGTTCTTGGACCAATGATGGCACTATAATAAGCAGCAAAAGGCAGAACATCTATTAAACACATCTAGCAACTGCAACACCAGTACCAAATACAACTAAGCAATAGAGAAGACAAAATTAACCTCGAGACTCCTAGTATGTTAAATGATATCTAAGTGTTAGTCCATAGGAACCCACAGAGAAATATGCCTAGATGAAGTGCATACCGATTATGCAACATGATAAGCTACAAAAAGACCTACTGTCCAAGCGCAAAAAAAAATCAGGACAAATTGTACGGTAGATTTCTCAACCAGACACAGACATAACATAATCAGTACCAGTGTAATAACTAGATAATAGCTGGGGAAAAAATCATATCACATCAAAGAGTAAGAGTAAGAGCGAGCTCAATAATAGCAAGAAAGCAGCACATGAACTTGAGTACAAATGATACTAGAAAGCTTGCAAGGAAGAAGGCGGCAAGTGATGTGGAATCACCAAACCTGCCACAGGCGAGGCACGGAAGCACACGGCCGCCCTCGAGGTAGCTCCGCTTCTGCGCGGAGCTCTCATTAAGCATCTTGGCGTACTTGAGGAACGCCCTCCTGAGCGCGTGCCGGTCCACCGCGGCATGTGGCGGCAGCTGCTGAGAGTGATGCGGCGCGTCAAACCGCGGCTGCTTGGGGTGCCTTGGAAACCCCTCGTCCTGTTCGGCCGGGTGCTTGCGCTTAGCGTCGTGTGGCGGCGGCATCTNGCATCGGCATGGGCATGGGCATTTGCGGCGGCGGCGGCTGATGCGGCGGCCAGAGATCCGGGCCGGCGCGGGCGAGGAGGTGGTGCTGGTGCGGGAGTGGCGCGGCCTCGAAGGGGTAGTCGGGGGGCAGCGCGAAGTAGGTGCGGACGGTGCCGTCGGCGAGGAGCATGGTGCGGCGGTCGAGGTTGTGGAAGCCGTACGGAGGCGGGGGAGGGGTCTCCGCCGCTGCCGCTGGCTGCGCCTGATGCGTGCGGAGCGGGAGCGCGGGCGCCGGCGACGCGGGGTTGTTGCGCGGCGCGGTTGGAGCCGGGTGGTGGTGGCGCGGCCTGGAGTCCGCCGGGCGGGTGGGGGTCGGGGTGCGGGCGGAGGAAGTGGACGGCGCGGCCTTGTCCCCGGCCGCCGGGGCGGCGCCCGGTGGCGGCGGGCCCCAGCGAGATTTGCGGGGCGGCGCCATGGCTGTGGGCGGCTTGCCTCCGGCGGAGGGCCTCGGCGGAGGAGGGTTAGGGTTCCTCATCGCTTACGATCGCGATGGAGCTGTGGATTTGGGGGGGTATCGGACCTGGATTTGGATTGCGTCGGCGACGAGACGAGAGCAGACCAACGAAACGAAGCAGGCAGCAAAGGTGGGGGCGACGACGACGACGACGAGAGGATCAGAGGATCCCGACGCAAAGGCGCTCGCTCGGCACTACGCTTGCGCCAAGAAGATGTGTTTCCATAAGTTTACGCGAATCACTCTGGAAGGCGTATTTTTTTGTGTGCTTGGTGGATCCTATGTGTATATACTCCCTCCGTCCCACAATGTAATCATTTCTTGATTTCCGCGCCAACGTTTGACCATTCATCTTATTCAAAAATTTTGTGATAATATTATTTACTTTGTTATGACATGTTTTATTATCATATATATTTTAAGTATATCATAATTGTTTATATATTTCCTTAAATTTTTTGAATAAGACAAATGGTCAAATGTTGACACGGAAATCACAAAATGCTTATATTGCGAGACGGAGGAAGTATGTTTAAAAAACAGTGTATGTTTAAGGAGCGAGCTTGAATTGTTGGGTGCTTTAAAAAGAAGTCCGAACCTTATTTTTTTACATTTCGATGTATGGTATTAACGCAAATGATCTCTCATCCAAAATATAATGTTGCTAAGGGCCTGTTTAGTTTCATTGAATTAGTGAAAAGTTACAAAAAAAATCACACTGACAACATGCCCCCTCTCATAGGGCAGGTTTGTGTCAAAACTTTTCGCCACTATTCACCAAATCACGGCATATTCAAAAAAGAAGGTGGGGGATGGAAAACTTCATCCCAAACACTGTGGCTGTCCGACAACGACAGTATATATAACCTGCGTCCTTTCAATTCCAAAGAAACAAAATACAGGCAGATTTTGTCCCACTCCAAGGAATGCATATATATATCTACATTACTCAGCATACATAGATTATTTACAAATGCTGTTACAAATACTGTGGCACCCTGTTGGCCAAACAGGCGCTGAAGATTACACACAAACTCGCCCACATCTGATGAAATGTTGAAACTCTACCGGGTACACATCCAAACGTACAAAAATGCATATATCTTATACAGTTATACTCGTGTCTCCATGGACTAAACACAAATCAAGAAATCATATGCAGATCAAGAACAGTAGCTGGCCACTATCAACACCCATATGTGTAACAAGTAGTACATGCCATTTCTGTTCGTCTGAGCTGTGTAAGACACTAAGACTGCGAGGTGAGCACTTCAAGTGGCACCGGCCAAACTGTCACTGGGGTTCTCTTCCAGCTGATGCTGGAGAGGCTCCAAGGTGGCGACGATGTCGCGCATCAGCGGCCTAGCCTTTGGGTTGCGGTTAAGGCAATGGTATGCCAGCATCGCCGTCTTCTGCACTGCCTTCACTGGGTAATCCTCGGCAAGCCTCGGGTCTACAATTCCAAGTACCTTCTTCTTCTGTGCCAGCAACGGGAATGCCCAGTCGGCCAACGTCTGCTCCCTGACCGGCCGGGACTTGTCCAGCGACTTGCGCCCCGTGAGGAGCTCCAGGAGTACAACACCATAGCTGTACACATCGCTCATCGCCGTCAGATGCCCTGGAGTTGCACAAGAGCACGTATTGGTTATTCTTTTAGTACTGAAGTTTTTGGAACCAAAAGTCTAGCAGGGTTTTAGACTGAATTTAGGTGCCTAACTAAGTATAAAAGAATCAGAGCCAACTCCCTTTGCTTATCCGTAAAGTTCAGTGTCAGGTCACGAGTCATGGCCTCATGGCCTTGAGTAAAAAAGTTGCATTAACCTAGAGTAACTAGCCAATTTTTTAGACTGACTTCATGGTAGTTAGGCTTGTTCTTGAGTTGGATACAGAATGCGAGGAGCACATTACCTGTCATAATGTACTCTGGTGCTGCATAACCGTAGGTACCCATAATACGAGTTGAAACATGGGACTTGTCGCCAACTGGCCCATCTTTTGCAAGCCCAAAATCGGATAGCTTCGCATTATATTCCTGTAAAAAAAATGGAATCAAAGAAGATGGTAGTAAGCTAATAATCGTAAAACCGTTGTTTTCCGTTCTTGGGACAAAGCTAACAACAGTTTCACTATCAGTAAATTTTCCCTTTGTTTCAAGTAAATTTAAACAGAACCTACCTCATCTAGCAATATATTTGATGTCTTAAAGTCCCGATAGATGACAGGTTTCTCCGCTTCATGCAGAAAAGCGAGTCCTTTTGCAGCACCAAGAGCAATTTTCATTCTAATCGACCATGGAAGTGGAAACATTACCCCTACATTACAAGTACATTTTTTTTAAAAAAAGAGAATACAGTGACCGGTCTCAAAGGAACAAATGATAATACAAACTGGCCACAAAGGTCGTGCAGAAATGAATAATGCTGCCACTTGTTGCACTGCAGAGACACAGTTAAACTATGCTAGTGCAGGATAGGACTGAAGGACAGTTTTATGCTATTTTTAAAGGGACGCAATACGTTTCAGTTATGAATATGAGAGCTTTTCAGAATGTCATATGTAGATGTACCATAGTCGATGTTATGACAAAATGACAACAAACTTTTGAAAGGCAAGCAACAATCTGTCAAGGATAGGCTCAGAATTACTTGAAAACAGATGGGACTCCACACTTCCCAGGGGCATGAACTCGTAAACAAGAACCCTGTGGTCGTCTTCACAACAATAACCAATCAACTTCACTAAATTTGGGTGGGAAAGCTGCCCAAGAAATATAACCTCAGCCTGCAAACATGAACAAAAACTTCATTTCTGAAAACAGCAAAGCAAAGCATGCCAAAAGAAAACTGAAGATAACAACTGAATACAAGCATGCTTTTAGTATTATATATTCAGAAAAGTCAGGTTAGTCACCAGCCACTCCCTGTGGCCCTGAAAGCTATTGTCACCGTCATGGACCTTAACGGCAACTCTCAGGGGCTCTTCTATTTCTAAACCTTCGCGGAGATCCTCGGTGATGGACCCTTTGTAGACTCTGCCAAATCCACCACCCCCTAGTAATGAATCTTGCCTGAAATTTTTGGTGATCCTCTTGAGCTCCTCAAACGTGAATGCTATCAAAGGGTTGCGGGCTGTATCCTTTCTCAGTGCCTCCACCTCTTTTGGGTTGGATGGCAGCTGGCTGTCTTCCTTTTCAATTCTTTCCGATGGGCTCTGAATTTTTGGAGATTCTGCAGCAAAAAAACAAAAAGGCAAGTCATATGCGGAGACTGAAATACAGGCGTAACTAATTCAGAAAACTTTGTAAAATATACGAAATCAAAAAAATTCTATAGCAGACCAAAAACCTCTGATCATTACATGGAAAATCCAAAGAATCAACTGTCAAGCAAATCTTCAGTTCTAAAATAGCCTCATGATTAGCTGATATGTTCATTGATGTTATCAAAGAAGAGAGATCATTCTCTTCATCTCTACTAAATTAGCAACAGTTTTGTTAATGACTAGATTAAGGGATCAAACAAACAACAGAAAATTCTTCACCCCTACTGTTACGGCTACAACAGTCACATAGATCAAACAAAGATAAAACACTGTTACCTGATTTGGTTGCATTGGAAGAAACCCTGTTAAAGTATGGATTCCCCTTAAACCAGCAATTACCCATAGTACACAGCTCCTAAAGAACAAACTCTGCCTCTTCCTTTGTCTCACCAAGAACACCACGAGCAGAAAAGGAGACAAGAGAGTGCTCGCAATGAGTTGATGGGGGTTGATGGTTTGCCTATTTAGCAAAGGAAGGCCACTGATTAACAAAAATAAACCAACACATAGTCCCAGAACTAAATAGCACTCCCAGGAATCGAACCAAGAACAGGCCAACCTGAAGATCAGCCCTAGTTGTCAGCATAAAACGAAGGAAAGAAGAGAAGAACGGCCGGTGGGAGAGAAGGTGCAAATTTTTATTCTCCTGAAAGCTACACCGAAGGCACAAGCACAAAGGAAAGCCTCAAGTGAAACATCCCTTTCTCTACTTATCACGCGTTTGATGAGAACAAAACGCCAAGGAGAAAAAGAAACGGAACAGTTCAATTCTGGTAGCCCCCGTTTCCTCTATATATATGTACCCACAGCACAAATCTCGCATTTAAGAAGGGTATGGAAGATTTCTCCTTTTTTCTGCATTACTTTATTTTTTCCTCTATGCGTTTCTGTGGAGTTTGGTTTGTGGGGGAGAAGAAAAAGGGGGTGGGAAATGCAGCAACCAGACCATGAGTAAAGAAAGGCACCAGACCACCAAGAAGTTTGAGTGGGGGATTGCAGTTGTGGCTATCTCTCTCTGTCCCTCTCCTCTCCCCTGCAATCATCCTAGATTCCACCACTGTCTCGGCCTTGAGCGCTGAAGCCCTTGACCTTGGTTGCTTTGCCCTCACTCCTTTCCAAATTGCTTTCTTGGGTTGTGGTTGGGACTTGCAAGGAATGCACTCATCTAGCCCCATCTTCTTCTTGATCTCTCAGGGAAATGATGGGGTTTTCTTGGTGGAGCGGCGGTGGTGGTGGCGCCCATCCATCCCCCACACCCCCACTACCCAGTAACTGCAGCCACAGGTAAGACTAATCACTGCACTAATTACATTTCCCCCAATTTCCTCGTCGCAAGGAATTCGCCCTGTTTCCCCTGCGATGATTAAACCTTTGCTGCTGCAACTGCAAGTGGATGTCTGAATCACCCATCCAGTTTTGCTACCTCCAACGACTTCTTCTCCAGGGGAGAGATGTTGCAATCCTCGCGGAGTTGCGTTGCGGCGAGAGTTTCTGAACTTGCTTGGGCGACTCACTCGGCGTTGCTTTTTGGCCGCTCTTTTGGCTTTGGGTGGGCATTGGAGTGAGGGCGAGAGACCTGGACCAGTGGGAGTGTTCCAAGTTTTGCACCCACCAAACCACCAACCATTGCCTCTGTTCCTTCGCATCGCATTTGATCAGAAATATTCCCCCACTGTCTAAGCTGGGAGTGTCAACATCACTATCTTTTGTCCAGCCAATTGCCATGCTTAGGTTAGGTTCATCTCAGTGATTAAGGTCAAGAAAGGTGCATGGCTTTAGATTACTTACTGAGGTGCTTTGTCTGGCTACAAATTATAGCACAAAGGGCCCATCACTAGAGTCAGTTACAGTTATGCTGTTCCTACATGTGAGTAATATAGTTGCAGAAAGAACCCCCTTTCAGGAGTAGTTAGTGATCCTGCAACTGCAAGGGGAGGTGTCCGGCGTTTGTGTCCCCTTGAGGTTCAGCAGCATAGCGCGAATCACTTGTTTCCATGAACATAAATAGTTTCTCATTCCATTCCCTGTCAGGCTGTAATATTAGCAAAGAAGTTAGCATGCCGGTGTGATCTGAACTCGCTGGATAGGCGTGGAGTATCTACTTGATGATAATCTTGTGCGACCACCACATGTTCGATTGATTGCCTGTGAGACTTTGAGGGGCTATAGTGCTAGGCTTTGCATGTAGCAGATGGCTCACTTTTAGGCTGAACAGCTTGGGGTTCGCCGGGCCTAAGTACAGCTTAAATTCTCGGTGATGGAACTGTATGAGAACCAACTAGCAAAACACTGCTATCGCCTGTCCATTTTGTGTTTTTTTTCCTGACTATGTCGGCATCGGTTGTTGTGATGAATGAACTCAGCTTGTCTTTGGATTTTGTATGACTACATGAACCTTGAGGGTGCAGACAGATTTGTCTGTGAATATGATTGGTGCAAAAAGTTACTTTAAAAAAAACTTGCAAAATGTTACTTGAGTAGATTGATTGTACTCTTCTGTAACACCTTTGGGATATTTTGATAATTTCATTGGGTTAGAATGTTGCCTCTAGCATGTCATACTTGTCACTTTATCAAAATAGTATACTTGGGTTTTATTTTTCCAAGGTTAAAAGCTACAGGCCTTTACAAGTTGCATTCCCTTTACTCTTCCATTTTGATAGTTACACGGCGAGGAAACAGGCTCCACTTGGGCTTCCTTAGTTGTCTCATCCTAGAAAGCCCTAAAGGTAACCTAATTTGTTGACCGCACAAGAAAAAATCATTGTCTAGATTCTCCTACACGGCAGCTTGCACAATTAGTGTTTTTGAAACCTGTCATTTGGGAATTAAAATCCTATGTGTTTAGCTCTAGGTATCGAGTATCAGTTCTGATGATACGGTATTGCGCATTGTGGTCCTGAGTCCTAATTTTAACCTACAGGCTACAATATTCTGGGTCATGCTTTTATCATTCTTCCTTTTTGCTCCTACGTCCCTTCTTCTGTGTATAAGACATCAGTTCCATTTTTTGGTTTAGTGAATTAGTTTTACTCTGAAAGTTCCGAGTACACTTGATTAGCACTCAAGTTTGGTGTTTGGTTAAACTTAATTAATTCAAATTGTACTGGCAAGACCCAAGGGGTTGATTGCAAAGTAGTTGGTAACCTCTGGTGGTTAGCTGCTGGGTCAGTCTGAAAATAGCTCTCTTTTGTTTTGGTTTCTGTTGTTTTCTTATTTTATCTTTTTTACGAACCAACTGGGGCAAGGAGCCCACCTCAACATTATTTCGTTGAGATCGACAAATAAGGGTCGGTTACAATTTTTTCTGGGGTTGCCTTTTTCAAAAAATAACTAAAACTTGTTTCCTTCTGCCTTGATCAAGATGTGCAGCACCCCTTTTTCCCAAAAAAATTTGGCTTATATGCTATCATCTGAAATATCCAAATCAATAGTTTTTACTTTCTGAAATACACAATGTGCTTCGAGAAAGTCACAAACTTGAAAATTGTTGATCTGCAGTTCATTATGTTCTATATAATCATACTGCCTGTTTTTCTTGAACAATTTGGTTTGATGAGTTATGAAGCTTGTGACAACTATACCTATCGTTAACCAAATTTATGTAGTTTTCTCGTTAGTTAGAATATTTTCAGGAAAACCCCTAATTATCTTCCCCTTTTCGTTTCTCCATTATGATTTCCTGTGTACAGAATTTCAGAGTCTGTGTTTCAAAAGGGTTTTGGAGAGAGAGAAAATCAAGGAAATCAAATGCTACCAAGGATCATGCTGTCATCCTGATTATGTGTTAAAACGCCTATACAGGCAGAAAGCTGCTTTCTGTGAAAAAATATGTATATCGCAACATCATCCTAAGGGTGACTTGTTTTTGCAAAAATTATTTGCTTCATGAAGAGTTTGGCAAGATCGTCTGAAAAAAAAAACTAAGGAGTTCATGCAATCATAAAAGGGGAAAAAACCTGCGTACAGTAGGCCATGGAAATCCTTGTGCAGATAAGGATGTGATGTTTCCTGTTTGTTCTTCACGGAACCATGAATAGAAACTTGCGTGCACCTGACCATGCAAATCCATGTGGGGCATATAAGGTACAATTGTCTGTTTGGTCTTCAGGAGTTCCACAAAAGGTGCATTTGCCGTTATCTGCCCATCCTTAGACATATTTGCCCTTTCATTGTTCTGTGCCTCTGCCTCCCATGAAGCCAATAGAACATTTGGAATAGAACCTTGGAGGGTGCACAGCACAGGTATTCCTCCCGTTTGTATAATTGTATTGACCAAATTGACCTGCATGGATAGGAGGCAGCCACTAAACATGCCAACATGGATAATCAAACACATGCGGAAACCAAACTTTTACTGTGTTGCATCCAATGATGCAAATGCCGATGTAATAATGCATCAAAGAGATAAAAAGATTGATGGTCGGTGAAGCATGCTGGTAGATCTTTCGGTGAAGTGAACAAATATGATGAACCAAACTCATGCCAAGGGGAGTGTTTGGTAAGATTCATACTGTATGTTTGAAACATTTATCTTTGCCTCTGATGATATATACTGGCTAGTTTGCCCCGGGATATGTTTTATATGTGTTTTACTTAATTATACTAAAACTTCATCTACAGGTTTCCTTTGTTCCTATGCATCTCTTTAGAAATAGATACCTTCCGTGTTCTTGAAAATCATAATAGCATGTACAAGCATATTTTTAATCTTGCTAATGCCTCCTGAACATTATATTAACATTCGGTTACGAATCAGCACATGACGGAATAATTTTAGCTATCTGAGCATCTTTGTTGCTTGTATGAAAAACATACCATGGATAGGAGGTTTACCACATGGTAGATGTGATGTGTGTATAGCCTATTTCTTTGACAAGTCAGGCAGTTACAAGTTGCTGAGATGTATGAGCTGATAAAGATTAAGGTTGAATAATTACTACAAAGTAGGACGCGTGAACGATAAAACCATAATTAAACAAACACGGTCCGTACTGACTACTAAGTATTAGTATTTCCTGTGAATCATGGGTGCTCACTATTTGTGAGATTGTGTTGCTTAGAATGTTCAGCGAATGCATAATGCTTGCACGGCGTGTATGGCACAGTAAACTTTCCTGTTTCTTCACATGTGACACACTTCTTTACATTTTACAGTTGCTGAAACATGAGAGAAGAAAAGCCCTTTCATTTTAATTTCATGGAACGGATCTGGATAATTATAGATCGTATGCAAAAACGGTACAAGTAACTGTAAGTTTGCTCTATATAACCTAGCTACTAACGGTAGGTGTGACACTTGTTTCATCACTAAGCTGCATCTTTAAGGTATAATGATGTGAGCACACATATGATCTTCACACAACTCAACACTTGTCTATACCACCTTTGAAAGTCTAGACCGTTAACCTTGGAGTTTAGCCTTTTAGTTAGTTATAAACTGAAAGCTTGAGGTTAGCCTTTAGAGAATTTCAAAAGCTACACCAGTCGAACTTGTTTATAGACTATAGGTGGTAGCTGATCTTGCCTCTTTTGTGTAGGAAGTAACACAAAAGCACTAGATCAGATGATTAAAACACGAGGACGAGAAGGTTAGGTTTCTATGAACAAGCTTAGGTCTGTTAGTTATCTCACACATTGTACAATAGCTAGACTATGTACTTAACTCGATAGGCTAATCATCACATCAGTGATCTATGGACTAGATCACTAGATGAATAAGGCAGAGGCATGATGCAGCCATGGAGGACTGTCAGAGCACATTGTAGCTTTGCAAAGCTTGTCTTACAAGCACCCTACAGCATGGCACGGAGACATGCCCCCACAGAATGATACGCTATGTCCTTTGTCTGTCTCCCTATATATACCCCTTCCATTCCAGTAAAGTCATCGTGTAAAGCACAATGGCAGTTTTTCTGCTGCTTGTTGTTTTCTCTCTTTCCTTTGCCGTCTGTCCTGTTCAATCTACTCCAGGGTCTCATGCATATGTAGTATTTTCCATAGAATTTTATGTCCTTTTTTATCTTTTGATTAAATCATGTGTTCACACTCCATATGTCCTCTTTCTGCTGTCTTGCAGGTTCATATTGTGTATTTGGGCCACAACAATGGCCTCAGTCCTTCTCTAACTTCACGGTCCCATCTGCAACTTCTGTCAAGAGTCTTTACAGAGTAATTATTTGTCTTTTCTCCTTCTGTAGTTGTTGGTTTAAAAATGAAGAGAACTAACAAATTACATGCTGAGTTTATAATCAAGTTAACTACCAAACATAGTGCAAAAACTTCATCCTTCAGTAAACAGTTCTACTCTAAATTTCCTCAGTATGTATATCGCTGCATATGTCCTTTTACCAGAGCTAGGTGTTAAATTGTATTTCTGCCGTAGTAGTATTATGTTTGTTCCCATGTAAACTCAATGTTGCGCACCATGCTAAACTTCAAGAAATTTAGGTACTGCTTTGGAAAAATTCAGAAGCTCAGTTCATTTAGACATGCTTAGTCTGATTGGTCGGCACTTCTGCACTGACTCAACATTGCAGGCAGGATGAAGCAAGAGAAGCTATTCTGTACAGCTACACCTCTGGATTCTCTGGTTTTGCTGCACTGCTCAATGCAACACAGGCTGCCACCTTGTCTGGTAGACTGCATCCGTTGCCCTGTTGTCAGAGCATGCACACATTTACCTAGTTATGTGTAGTTCATTATTGGCATCCACTTATAATCCTTATGATCATTACATGCAGAAACAGAAGGGGTCATATCAATATTCAGGAGTAGGATGCTGGAGCTCCATACAACACGGAGCTGGGATTTCATGGGCCTCAATCTGCACATGCAAATGGAACCGTCATCCCAAATGCATTTGAAATTTGGAGACGATGTTATCGTTGGCGTCCTTGATACAGGTATATGTTCCTGTCCCTGCAGTGCTACAATTCCTGTGTATTTGTGTGTTCTTCTCTGAAAAATTAATTAAAATCATATTTTTACTGCACTTTCTCGATAACCTAAAGTATATGGTTTCGAATATTTGTCCACAAAGTTAACTTCAAAAAAAAGTTTTTGAAGTTAAAATTCGTCCACAGAGTAGCTGGAGATAATTGAGTGGAGATCCCTCTCATCCGTGCCTAGAATCGAGCAACCTTGACATGAAAGATAAAATGATTACTATGATCCTAGCATGCCCTGCAACGATCTGAAGTTGGAATTCACGGAGCATTCATTCTTGTTAGTTTGTTACGAAGTGTGGTCCTTGACATCCCCACTTGGGTGCTTGCTTGTGTCATCTGATCCTTTTTCATGTGCCCTCAGGAGTGTGGCCTGAATCTGAAAGCTTCAGGGATGACCCCCACTACGGCCCCATCCCGTCGTCATGGCGCGGCACGTGCGTGGGAGGCGACAGCTTCGACCCGGCCACCGTGTGCAACCGCAAGCTCATCGGCGCGCGCTACTACCTCGCCGGCATCGAGAGCGAGCTCGGCCCCCTGAACACCAGCGGCCGCCAGGAGTACCGGTCGCCGCGCGACCGCGTCGGCCACGGCACGCACACGGCGTCCACGGCCGTGGGCGGCGTGGCGCGCAACGCCAGCTACTTCGGCCTGGGCCGCGGCGCCGCGCGCGGCGGCGCGCCCAGGGCGCGGCTCGCCGTGTACAAGGTGTGCTGGTACAGGGACCTGACGGGCCGGTGCAGCGACGCCGACATCCTGGCGGCGTTCGACGACGCGCTGCGCGACGGCGTGCACGTGCTGTCGGCGTCCCTGGGCTCGTCCCCGCCGCTGGCGCCGCTGTTCGCGACGAGCACCGAGATCGGGGCGTTCCACGCGATGCAGCTCGGCGTCGTGACGGTGTTCTCGGCCGGGAACGATGGGCCGGACGCGTCCATGGTGCAGAACGTGTCGCCGTGGGGGCTCACCGTCGCCGCCAGCACCATCGACCGGAGGTTCCCGACGGTGATCACGCTCGGGAACAATGCCTCCATGGTGGGGGAGAGCTTCCTTGTGAAGGAGATGAAGAAGCCTCTGGTAGAGAGCAGTAGCGTCTTCACCGACGGGTACATCTTGTTCTTGTTTCTCTCTCCCTCTCACTGATAGAGTGATAGCATCTGACGTTGCTTTTGTGTGGACGAAACGAATCAAGGGCGTGCACGTTCGATCAGCTGATGAACCGGACGGCGGCGTCAGGAAAGATCGTGCTGTGCTTCGCCAACATGGGGATGGTGTCCAGCGAAGGCGCGGCGCTGGCGGTGTTCGCCGGCAATGGCGACGGCGTGATCTTCGCCGACAGCATCAGCCGGAAATCGAGCCAGGACAACTTCTGGCCCACCGTCCACGTGGACCTGCTCCAGGGCACCCAGATCCTCTACTACATCCGCGAGTCCAGGTGCTTTACTCTACATCTAATGGCTAGCTAGGATTGAGCACGTTTGTTAACTCACTTTCTAAGGGTGTGTTTAGTTCGGAAAGTTGCAGCCAGAAGTTGCCTAAATTAGACATTGAAAAGTACGTCACGTGAGAGATGACATATTTTCCAATACGTTACATGCTGAAACTTGTTGAACTAAACAATGTCTTAGTAACTGGAGCACAACTAATACCCTGCAGTGTTGCAAACAGGAAGGCGACGGTGCACATTTCTCAGAGCAAGACCGTCGTCGGCAAGACGCCGGCGCCGGCCGTGGCCTACTTCTCTTCCAGAGGGCCGAGCTCCATCTCTCCCCACATCCTCAAGGTACTGTACACCTGAGCAAATTTGGCCCGGTCCAGCACGGAGCAGGCTGCTCGGCGGTGTTGGCAATGGGCCGAGCCCATTGTGATTGATTGCTCGTGATCGTGAGGATTCATTCTGACGCGGTTGTGTGGCGCGTGATCATGGCAGCCTGATGTGACAGCTCCCGGAGTGAACATCCTGGCGGCGTGGCCGCCCAAGTCGTCGCCGACGGTGATCCCCCTGGACAAGCGCTCGACGGAGTGGAACTTCGACTCGGGCACGTCCATGTCGTGCCCGCACGTCTCCGGCATCGCCGCCGTCGTCAGGTCCGTGCACCCGACNCTGGTCGCCGGCCGCCGTCAAGTCCGCGCTCATGACCACAGGTCCGTCGATCTCGATCACTCTCTACGTACTGCTTGCCTTTGCTCACCTACTGCCGCCGTCTTAACCCACCCCGTGCGGTGCAGCGTACATGTACGACGACACGTCGGACGTGATGCTGGCCGGCGGGACGCTGAAGGCGGCGGACGCCTTCGACGTCGGCGCCGGGCACGTGGACCCTCTCCGCGCGCTGGACCCGGGGCTGGTCTACGACGCNCTGGTCGCCGGCCGCCGTCAAGTCCGCGCTCATGACCACAGGTCCGTCGATCTCGATCACTCTCTGCTTTGCTCACCTGCTGCCGTCTTAACCCCGTGCGGTGCAGCGTACATGTACGACGACACGTCGGACGTGATGCTGGCCGGCGGGACGCTGAAGGCGGCGGACGCCTTCGACGTCGGCGCCGGGCACGTGGACCCTCTCCGCGCGCTGGACCCGGGTCTGGTCTACGACGTNGGGCGCGCGGGACCACGTGGTGTTCCTCTGCGCCCTGGGCTACACGCCGGAGCAGATCCGGCAGATGGTGCTCCCGGCCCCGTCGCTCGACACGACCTGCCCGCCCGGCGGCGGCGGCGGCGGCGGCGACCTCAACTACCCGGCCATCGTGCTCCCGGACCTGAGCGCGGCGATGACGGTGAAGCGGACGGTGAGGAACGTGGGCGCGGCGAACCGCGGCGCCGTGTACCGCGCCGCGGTGGCGAGCCCGCAGGGGGCGCGCGCCGAGGTGTGGCCGCGGGAGCTGGCCTTCTCCTCCCCGTGCCACGGCGGCGACACGGCGTCCTACTACGTGACCGTGGTCCCCGCCAAGGCGTCGCGGGGGCGGTTCGACTTCGGCGAGATCGTCTGGTCCGACGGCTTCCACCGCGTCCGCACGCCGCTCGTCGTCAGGGTCACCAACCTCCCCGACGACGGCGTCGGCGTCGGCGTCGGCGTCCCAGCCGACGACAGCACCGGTAGTAGTTTGCAGGCCGAATAGCCTAGCTGCACGGCCTCAGAGTAGCTCGTGAGTGTGCGTGGATTATATTCCGTGAGGCATTTTTGCGCCAATTTCTTGGGATCCTCTGGTGTCTGATTGTGTTTTTGTATGGGCAGTGTTGTGGGTGTGGCATTGGTCAAGGGCTCAAAGCAGGAGTAGGCAGAATTGGCTGCCACAATAAAAATTCCCATTCCGTGGGGTTGCTGTTGCTGTCATGTCACTGGATCCATTGTTCTCCAGCTCCAGCAGCAGCAGGAGAGGAGAGCTGGCTGCAACTGCAATCATGCATGGATTATTGTACTCCAGTAGCCTGATGATTCACCTTGAGGTTTGGGAGCATTGATGATGGATGGCGATGTGCTCGCTCGCGTCCGTCAAAGTTTGTTGTTTGTTTGGGGGCGCGACGCGAGGAG